>CAKNYM010049478.1:114633-132318 GCA_932195095.1 Andricus curvator
CAATCTTTCCTTCTCCATTCCTCTTCCTCCTTCCTTCTCTTCTTCTCCATCTTACCCAAGACTCCCTTCACCCATGCTACTGCCCTTTTGCCCCCATTTCATGCATCAATACCTCCATGCTGATCCCACTCCTTTCCACCTCTACGCACTCCTCCAACAAGTGCTCATTCCACAGATTTTTTTAAATTCCAGCGAAAAATCTGCTTGACCATGTCAGCGTTTTAGCTGGCGTTTTTTTTTCAATAATTGAATCCCCCCCAACCCACAAGTATTAGATTTTTCGTATCAGAGCTTTATGTGAATTTTTTTTTAACTTTGATTTTTTTGTCAACTTGACTTTTGTTTGCAAACCTGCGTACAAAAATCAATTCATAACCAATTGGTTGACTATGCAAATAAGTCATTTTGTTAAAAAATCATTTGTTTGTAACGCTGTAAATTGCAAAGGATTTATCTTACGAAAATACTGCAAGAGGCAGAAAAGTGTTATTTTTGCTCAGAGATGCTAAGACTGATTCTATAAAAAAATTTGTTCATAATGGATGAAATTGTTAAAAAAATTGCTTAAACAAAAACTGACCAGGATTTCTAAAAATTAACTAAGATATTTGTAATCTCGGAAACATATTAGTGCATGATTATTCGAAGAAATATTTCTTTGGCATATGGTCTATATTAGGTTTAATTTCAGTGTAGTGGTAATCGCTACGTTCGATTCCTGTTGTAGGTGCTTTTTTTCATCAATTTTTTTTCTGTTTTAGGTTCATCAAGATTGTAAATCATGTGAATTGTTTAAATTAACATTTAAAGGACACTTCTTTTCCGATTGTCCGCGTTTTTCTTATTTAAAGTTTTTTTTGAATAGTTAAATTATCACTGAGGCTTTGGAAATATTTTTTCCTATTTTTTATTGTTTCAACATCACTCATGATTTTTTTTCAGTCAAAAATATCTGAAGTTGTATTTGGAGGTGCGTCCTTCAAGAGTTAAATATGTATAATATTAACAATATCAATTATGACCTAAGCTGAATGAATCCAGTTGTTCATGTAGGAAAATGTGTATTAAAACTGAAGTACAAACTACTTTATTGCACTTGCGCATGGTTTAAGCCACATAAATATTTCTTTGAATTAGTGGGATATTTTTTTGCTTCTAATATTCGAAAATTTGACGTGGAGAAATAGTTTTTTGAGCGTATAGAACATTTTCTTGACTTAAAATAAATTTCTTTTCATCAATTCGCATTTCCTCAGTTTAATGCAGTATTCATTCCCATTCATGGCACATTCATTTGGAATATTTTTGTCAGTTGGTACAAGTAACCCTTCCTTCAGTGCATGTGTATTGTATTTACTAGAATTTTGTTGATTATTTCAAATTAAATTACAACGTGTATTAAAATCAATATATTGAGTGTATATTATTTTAAAAACATATTTAAATGTGGAAAATGTTACTATTTTTGGTTCATTTTTAGTGTTTTTTTTTTTTGAAAATTCAACCATTTGGTTAAAGATTCAACTGTTTGGTTAAAAAATTATTTTGTTGAAATAGAACTTTGTGGTTTTCTGATTTCAAAATAACCTTTTTGTTGAAAATTCTACTGTCTTCTAAAAAATTCATCTTCTTCGATTGCAAATTTTACTACTTGATTAAAAGTGCAACTATGTTGTTGAAAATGTGTCTCTTCTGTTCGCAAGCTCAACTATTTGGTTGTTACTGACACTGATTAGTTAAAAATCAATCTTTTGTTGAAAATTCAAGTATTTGGTTGAAAATTCATCTCTTTCGGTTGAAAATTTATCTATTTTTGTAGAAAATCTTTTTTTTTGTTTGAAAACTCAACTATATTGTTGAAAATGCAACATATTTAGACATAAAATCTTGAGAACTTAAAGCGTTTCATATTGACTTGAATACAGTTAATGGTATCAACATATGTCTAAAGAAAAATCATTAATTTTTTAGAAGAACTACCCACTTTACAGGTTTTGTTCAGATGTTAACAACGGAAAAGGATATTTTAAAAGACAAATCATCAATTAATGAGGAAAGCTATAATAATTAGGTTTACTGATTGAAGCTTAAACAATTTGAGCATATGTTTTTTTTGCTTTCTTGGCGTAAATAGATATTTTATATGAAAAATGATACATAATGAGTAAAGTTAACAAGCTTTAAGAACTTGAGGTTATTTAAGTTTTGTTTTTTAAGGTTCTGGTTGTGATTTTATCAATGGAAAATGGTACTTTTAAATTTTCAATAAATAAATAAATAAATAATTCATTTTCAATAATGTAGTTATTTTGACGTTCAAAATTTTAAAATTATATTAAGGAAAGATTGTCAATCACATTTCGACTTTTTAATATTTACTGGAGTCATTCATCCGATCTTCATTAAATGTACTCGAAAAAATGATCCAATTGGAAAGAAATTCACTTTACAGGGTTTTTTTCGGTAGCTGATTTTAAATTCAAAATTCAATTTTCCAAAAACGAAATTCCGGCTCCAATATGACGCCCAAAAACTTGAAACAATGATGCGATCCGAATGAAATTTATGGTACAGGTGTTTTTCGGGCAACTGGTTATAAATATGAAATCCGAATTTTCAAAAACAATATGGCGGCTGTAATTAGCTGTAAAAAATTTGAAGAATAATCGAAAATGAATGAAATTTAATGTACATCGATTTTTCGGTCAGCTAATCAAAAATTTGAAATCTAAATTTTGTTAAAGAAAATGGTGTCCAATATTTCGCCAAAAAACTCGAAAATAGTAAAAAAAATTCATAGCTTTTATGGTGACTTAAAAGTATTAACATTACAGATAATAATGAGTTTATAAAGAAAAAACAAGAACAAAACCTTTGGATCATTCAGACACTTGATTACTATTCTTTTTGAAAAAGAAAACTTGAAAAACTACTGAAGAGTATATTTCATTAATCTCGGACCATCATCGTCTCAAAAACATCTTAGGCTAGTATAAATAATAATAAGAAACAATAATAAAACATCCAAAGCCTTAAAAACTTTTTAGGACATAATTGGGACATAAGATGTTTTCAGAAAATTATTTGGCCGACCTAGGACGGTTTCTGAATCGTTCTGATAATCTCTTCGGACTTTTACGACCAAAGAAAATATCCATTTAAGGCTGTCGGAGTAGGCTCATTTTATGCAATAAATATTAGCATTAAATACAGTGGCAGATTAAGGCAATTTGCCGCCCTAGGCAGTTGCGAAATTGCCGCTCCCTCACCCTCCATAGTTTTTTCGAATGATTAAATAAGTTTTCATGAGGAGCGGACAATATTGACAAAAGGATAGGATTATTATGCCGTTTCTTTATTATAAAAAAATATTATTGATGACAAATTATGATTATTATGATCGTGGGGAACTTCACACAACAACCTTGTGAAGCTCTTCACTTGGGGTGATCGCTAGAGAGATTGATCAGCAACCTGGGTCGGAGCAGTGTTGCGGAACGAACGTGTTATTTAATTAAATAATACAAAAATTGTACATCAATCTAAAAAATCTATTCCTCCTTCCCAAAACTACTATTTTCCAACCGAGCGAGTCATGCCTACCCCGAAAGGGAAATGGCTTAATGGTATAATAATGAAATAATAATATGATTATATGTATATGATTATACAATATCAGAATTACTTGAAATTGCATCTACTTTAATTAAAATCTAGAACATTTTTTCGTGAAATTATCAGGTTCCAAACTACAGATACAAACATCAGAATTGGAGTTTTAGCCTCTTTTTTGAAAAAATCGGGGTTGTTTGAAGAGATAGATGCTCGCGGTGAAGAGACCTTTTTTCGTACAAGATGAAACCTGAGCGTTCAAAGATTTTCGGTTCGGGAAATTTGTACGATTATGTGCAGATACAGTTTTCTTTAAATAAAATCAATAAAAATAAATTGTTATAATTAATTTCAAGATGGTTTATGAGTACGAAGTAGGGGCGTGCAACTATTCAAAGGTTTCGGTCTTGTTTTTTACTGTACACTATTAAGCCACTTCCCCTTTTCAGGGTAGGCGTGACACTACCCGATTCGGGTAGTGTTTCTAGGTGGATAGATTTCTTGTGGTTATAAATAACTACAAGTTTGGGCTCACCACACCCATAATATGCCAACAGCACACAGTATTCTCGAATGGTCACCCATCCAAGTACTAACCGCGCCCAACGCTGCTTAACTTCAGTGATCTGACGAGAACTGGTTTTTTCAGCGTGGCATGGCCAACAATAAAAATTATTTGCTTTATATAAGCAGCAACTTGAATAATTTTCCTTATACAAAAGATACTTTGAGTTTTATGTAAATCAAAATTGATCAAATTTATCTTATTACTAGTGAAATTTTACAGATTTTATTAACGAAACGTGATCCATCAAAGATTAATAGAAAATTACTAATTTGATTGATCGAAATATTTTCTAATTTACTAGTGGAAAGACACTCATTGCGTGAAACAAATAAGTAAATCTGCTTGGGACGGTACATAATAATTAAAAAAAGGTTATTAAAATTGAAAACGGGAAAAATAGAAAAGTTTTAAAAAAGTACGTGATGGTGTGACATTGTTGACTCTATTGAAACAATAAGTAGGTCATATTGTGAAATTGCAAACCTGATTAGGCAAGAGAGTTTATAAAGGATAAACAATTCAATTAATGATTGGTATAGGTTTTGCAACAGTTTCAGAGAAAATTAAGACACTAGTTGGCCTAGATACTTTTTTATTAACAATTTAAATGTCTAGACGTTTTTTCCTCTTCAAGATAGCAATTTTTTAACAAAAATTCACGGAGTGACGTTTTCATTCGACCGGAAGATTTAGTTTTGCTTTCGAAAGATCTCATCTCGATATAGATAATGTACACGTTTTCAATTTTTCTGAGAATTTTGTTACAAAATCATTTATTTGTAACGCTGTGAATTATAAACGGTTTATACTATAAAAAAAATGCAAGAGGCAAAAAAGTTTTTTTCTTGCATAGAGGTGCTAAGAATGATTTTATAGAAAATTTTGTTAATAAATAATGAAATTGTAAAAAAAATTGTTTAAACAAAAACTGACCAGGATTTTGAAAAAATAACCAAGATATCCGTAATCAGAAGACTTTTTTTACCTCTAATTTTCAAAGAACAAAAACGAATTTTCAACAAAATATTTAAATTTTCAACCAAAGAGAGGAAATTCTCAACTAAAATGATGAATCTTCAAGAACAATTAAATGAGTTTTTAACAAAAGGGTTCAATAATCTATCAAGTAGGTGAATTTTGTACCATAAAGATGAATTTTCAACCAAGAAGAATAATTTCCTACCAAAAAATAATTTTCAATAAAATACATGAATTGTTAACCGAATAGTTGAATTTTCAACTAAAAAAGATCTTTTTTTGAATGAAAATATCAATATTACACCCAAAAATGGAATAGTTACATTTTCAGTTTAAAAAATTCATTCCCAGCAAAAAAAGGACTTTCAACCAAATAATCTTCGAAAAAAAATTGATTTTTAACGAAGTAGTTCTACTTTCAATAAAAAAGTATTCATTTTCAACGAAACATGTAATAGTTGATATTTTAGCCGAGAAAGATTTAAATTAAAATAAAAAAGCATTTGAATTTAATCAAAAAATACGAATTTTCAACAAAATAGTTGAAACAATATCCGAAACACGTTAATTGTTAACCAAACAGTTGCATTTTTAACCAAAAAAGTTGGCATTTCTACCAAAGTAGTTGAATTTTCAACCCAGAAAGACGAATTTTGAACTAAATAGTTCAATTTTCAACTAAAGAGATGAATTTTTAACTAAAATGATGAATCTTTAACAAAAAAAAAAGTTTTGAAAAACAGAGTTTCAATCAACCAAATTTATTTTCAAACAAAAAAAAACGAATTTTCAACGAAATAGTTAAATTGTCCACGGAAGAAATAAATTTTTGACTAAAATGATGAGTCCTGAACCAAAAAGACGAATTTTCAACCGATAAGTTAATTTTCCAACCATGCAGACGAATCTTCAATCAAAAATATTAATTTTCTAAGAGTTAAATTTCTATACAAAAAGATCAATTTTCAATACAATACATGAATTTTCAACAAAAATTTGAATTTTGAAAGAAATCTTCAACCTAAAAGTTAAATTTGCAACTAAGGAGATGAATTTTTAACAAAAAAGGTGAATTAGTCACCGATAAGTTAAATTTTCAGTTAAAAAAAAATTACAACCAAAATTTCAACAAAATAGTTTAATTTTGAACAAAAAAAAATTAGCGTGTGGCAGTGGGGCCACATGGCAGAAATGCAACTTTGATGGATTAACTTTGAAATTTGTAAATTTGATAATGTTTTATATCATCTCTATTATACATTTTTACCCTATTGTCTGGCGAAAGTCCCAGAATTTGGGCAAACCTTAAAAAAAATGTTCAGGGGTACACTTATGCTTTTATATTTGTCCGTTCTTAAGAAATTATACATTTCATGACTTTTACCACGTCTAAATATTTTTTTTTACATCGAACACAAAATGAGAGTTTTCTCCTTTGTGTGAACTACAATTTGCATTTACGTAGCTGATTTAAAGATAGTATGAAAATCCATGAATCAATGATATAAAGCTGGCTGTTTCAAAAACAGCAAATAATTTTTCCAAAAATATTTCGGTTTTGTTGATTTGATTTTTCAGTATTTTTCTGTATGAACTATAAACTTTTTTCCACTTGGAGAAGAACAATAGCAGATAAGATTTAAATTTTCGGTAATCCCAACGACCTTGGGCAAAGGGAAAAATCTGGGAGCGAACGGCAGGGGGTGCAAAGTACTTTTTTGGAATGCAGCAACTGCCATGAAAAAATATAGGGACTTCTGCAAATTTGTCCAAAGTTTTATTATATCGGATTAATAGAAACATGGATAGAGGAGGAAGATTGAACGAGTTAGGTAATTGTTAACTAAAGCTTTCAAATGGGTATGCCAATTACCAACAACGAGAGAAAGAATATAAATGGAAGGAGCGGAAAAGATCTGGGCAGCAAAAGTCTACTAGGTAGTAGAGTAAAAAAAATAAAAATAATAATAATATAAATTATATAATCAATATAATATAAATATATAATATATAAAAATAGCTGTGAATTCGATCTCGACTGTTTCCACTTTGTTTGTATTTATAATTATATGGTGCTCATGTCACGAGCATTTTGCTTCCCGTTAGCAAATGTATTTGCTTCCTCATAGCTGGAAAAGGGAAGGGAAAAGTTCTGTCGCACCCTATCCCTTTGCCAGCCTCATGATATTTTTAAACAAATTTTCAGAATTATTCTATTTGAAAATTTATGATCAAAAAATCTTTTCTATTCATGCGTCAACTTTGAATTATGTCAATGAAAAAAGTTTTTCTGTTTGAAACAGATGACTCAAATATTATAAATGAGCATAACTTCCTTAATCTTCAATAAAGTGTATTAATATTATAGATCAATCGATTTGCCTCGAATCAAGGAATCTTTTCCGTTCTTGCATCAATTTTGAATTATGTTAGTGAAAAAAGTTTTGCTATAAAAAATCGTGTTTTCAAATATTATGCATTACCATAGCTTCCTTACTCTTCAATAAAATGTATTAATAATATAAGTCATCCGATTCGACTCGAATCAACACATATTTTCTGTTCTTGCATCAACTTTGAATTATGTTAACGAAAAAAGTGTTACTATAAAAAACCGATTTTCAAAATATATAAATTACCATAACTTCCCTAGTCTTTAATAAAATGTATTAATATTATAGGACAATCGATTCGTCTCGAACCAAGGAATCTTTTATGTTCTTACATCAAGTTTGAATTATGTTAATGAAAAAAGTTTTACTATAAAAAACCGATTTTTAAAATATTATTGAGTGCTCAAAAAAAAATGCAATGAATATTTTTAGAAATCCTGCAGTCAGTCTCAAGATATTAATGGGGAAAATAAGCCCTCCAAATTTCATCAATTTATCTGCAACCGTTTTCAAGTTATCGTGTTCACAAAAAGTGTGACACACACACACACACACACACACACACACACACATCCGGACAATTTCTTAGAACATTGTATCAGACATTTTTAAATTGAGGAAGGTTCAATTAAATGAATTGAAAATGTTTGGAAAATGTTAACATTACAAAGCTTCCTCTATGAGGAAGCAATAATAATATAAATAATATAAAAATAATAAAAAAAATAAAGTAAAAGAAGAATGCAATATTTTTGAAAATAAAGCGCAAGAAGAAAGGGCAAGAACAAAGAGAAAGGTCGAGAAGTTTTACAGGAAATTGAAAGAAAGTAAAGGTTCGTGGGAAGCTTATATTCAGAAAAGATCAGAGTTTAGGAAAATAAACGAAAATAAGGAAAAGAAAAATAAGGATGCGGAATTAGAAGAGATAAAAAATGCAAAAACAGAGAAAGTTATTTAGAAGAATATAAATAAACAAAGGAAGAAAACATCAAGCATAAGTACACTGAAAAAAAAAAATTTTTTCGATCCAAAGAAACGCATTTCTTTGATTCCATTTATTTGAGCCAAAAAACCCGTTTACTTAATTGTACTGAACATTGTTTAAAAGGAAGAAACTCATGCATTAATTCAAAGAAATCATTTCTTTGGGCGACATTTGTTTGAAATAAAGAAATATTTCTTGGTCTCAGAATATGAGATAATTAACTCAAGGAATGGATATCTTTAAAACTAAGAACCTAGTTTCCTTGAATCTTGCTTTCGCATCCAAAGAAATATTTCTTTATTTCAATGATTTTGTGCCTTCGAATTAAAAAACATTCTATTTGAAATAAGTAATTCATCGATGCGTGAAACAAATATTTTGGTTTCTTTGAATCAAAGAAATATTGAGATAAATGAAAGCAATATTAATTAAGTGAAAGCCATATTTCTTTCATATAAGGGGATTGATACTGTTGTTCTAATAGAACATGTCATTAGTAGAATAAAGTAATTTGCTCACTTTAGTAATAATTTATTTACTTGGAAGATTTGTTTCTTTTAATAAATAGAGTGAAGCGATTTATGCGCAATAAATATTTCTTTTAAGTGAAGAAATATATTCTTGAAATAACTTCATACACCATTCGTTCAAGAAAATATTATGGTGAAATTCTTTATTTGTACCGAGTAGTTCAGAACATTGCCGCCAGGTGCGCAAAGTTTATGGTCTCACAATAGAAATGGATTCTCCAGTCTTTAAGTTAGCCATAAATGTTCACCATAGATATAATCTGAAAAAATGTAGTGATTGATGTTTATCGGTCTTCCTAAGGATTGGTCAGTTGGTCTTGCTTGAAATTCTTTTTTCTACTCCGCGAAAATGAAAATAAATATATTATTATAAATTATAACCATTATGATTGCAATAAATATTTTTTTCAATAAATGGGCCTGCTTAATTTTTGTACTTTAACTATTCAACATTTTTAAACGATAGAAGAACTTTTTCTATTCGAGTAAATTGTTCTTTGAATCAATCAATATTTTATCATCGGTATTACGTGTTTTTTTAAAACAATATGCCGCATCTTAGAAACAAATATATATTTATTTGCGTTGAAAAAAATTTATTTGTTGTAAAGAAATGTGCATTTTACCAAAAAATACGCTTATTTGAATCAAACAATTATATATTTAGTTCCAAAAAAACAATGAAGCATAAGTTTATACAATTCAAAAATTTGTATAACTTTTTATTATAATTTTTCTACTTCGTTGTGTAAATCTTTACGGTATTACAGATAACTGCAGGATCTTACATTTTTTTAATTTGGGCGTTTGACGTCATAAAAACACTTTCAATTTTACGTAAGTTATTGTAGAAAATTACAAATCTTTACAAAACAATACAAGATTTCACAAAAATTGAAATATTGGGAAACTGTACTTAAAATTATGTTGTACCATATATACAGGTAGTTTATGTAGAAATGTACAAATTTAAACAAAAAAATATAAATTTTTACAAACAGTACTTTTAGAATCCGCATCAACGTTTCCACTTGTACTTTACTGTCAATTTTTGCAGGATATGTAATTATAAGTTTCCGCAAGAAACTAAAATTAAAAAAAAATTACACTTTCACCAAGAACTTTTGCTATTACAATAAATCACATTGAACTGTTCAATTATTGAAAATTGGACAATAATTGACTTTATAGGACGTTTCTGAATCTGTTCAAAATTAAGCAAGTTACAGATTTTAACGTTAAAAGTAGCAAATTTTCAATTTGAAAGCCTCAGTAGTTAAACAAATTTAACCGTTCAATAGGGTCATCCACAAAAATTTTGTTTGCCTTATAGTTGAGTTTTTTATCAACTTTGACTCTCAAAGAATTAAAATGTGAAATTAAAACTTAATTTAGTTTATTTAATAATTTATAATAATTTATTAATAGGTGATAAAATATCCACCGTAAATGTCGATTTATAAAAGAAAACATGTGGCGCCCTCACGGCTCGAAACACGTGGTGTGACGTCACGCGCCGTCAAAATTTCAAATAATTCCCGCGAGATCAATGTGCTGCCATCAACATAATGGCAAACTTACTTCATCTCGAGTCCCGATTGAGAACGATAGGCAACGATAGCCGGCCTCAATCGTTCCGAATCGGTACGACCCGATTAAGAAACACAATTGGGAACGATTGACATTTTTTTTCAATCGTTCGCAATCGGATCCAATCATTTTTTTGTAGAAGGGTGGTCAGATTGATAAAAACAAACGAAATAATTAATAATCAACGTTTTTTGGCAAAAAGGGTTTATTTTTATGAAGTATCAATATGCCTGGATAGTTTCAATGTTGCTGAGATTCGAGGAGTGAAAGCGAAAAAGTATTCAAACCGTTTTGAATATTCTAATCGGTGTATTGAATTGAATTTAAAGTTATTTATTTGATCAAGATTAGTATATCGTATTTATTTTAGTTTAAATAAAAGAAATAGAAAGGAAACGAAATAATCGACTATAGATGTTGACATAAATCGAGCCTTAACCTCAACATTCAATACTTTGATTTTGCACTTGATAAAATATAAGAATTAAATATATACTAGCTCTTTAGCGGAAACTCTTTTTTAAAAATAGCAACATGATTCCAAAGTTAAAAAATATATAATTTTATAATACTTGTTGCGCAAATAAACAATTTGATTTTAAGGTTAAAGTGCACATACGTCCCGGCATCCCATATATATAACACTGTTGAATATCAGTAAAGTACGGGTTTTATGTTATAAAAAAAGCATATTTGATAGTTTTCTATTTTAAATAAAAATATTTTCTTACGTTGAAATGATCTTCGCAACAGTATACTGTTGACGTTAAAGATGTGGTTATTAGGGCACATGTCACGAAGAACAATTTCGTACCATTTTTTTCGTTCCTCACCTTTGGGTATAGATTATGAATAATTTTCCTGAATTTGGACAAACGTGTTCTTGCATGGAGTTACAAAACACCAATCGTAGTGCTGATTTTTTTGCATTTTTATGAAAAAAGCGTGAATCGCCCGGCTTATTTACAAGCGTTTGGCGGCTACCTACGTCACATCAAGATGGCGGAATGGGCGCGACAGAAACAGGAATTTTAAATGTGTACAAATTTTTCTTTTTCAAATATAAATTCGAAAAAAAGTTTTTGTTACACTATGCTGGTATTATTAGTGATTTTAGAGCATATACTTTAATATGCAAAAATAAAAAAAAATAGTGGATGACCCTATTGAGACTTTATCAACTGTTCTTAATTTAAAAATAATTTCAAATCAATAGATTCATAATTAAGCGCTCTTATTTAATTCCAAATCCTATTCAAATATTGTTTCAATCTAAAAGATTCCATTTTTAACCCATTTAATTTGAAATTTTTGAATTAAGGAAGACATTTTGTTTGAATATTTAGCAATATTTCAGTTTTAATTAAAAATGAGCAACTAAAAATCGAATATTAATAACTTTGAACGTTACGATTTTAATTGTTCTATTTCACAAATGTTTAATATGTAAGTAAAATTATTGAAGTTTAATACATACATAAGAATTGAAAAATGTTCAGTTTGGAAAAGATTTGAGTTAGTTTAAAAGATATTTACAAGTTTTTAACATTTTTCTTAAGTTTTCTGGGAAGATTTAAAATAATTTTTTATTTTGAAAAATTAATTTTAAGAGAATATTCAAAAAGAGTTTAAAAATTTTTAAACAATAAATGACAATTGAACAATGATTAATTTGGAAAATAATCGAGTAAGTTTAAAATGTATTTAGAAGTTTTGAAAAAATTCTAAAACAGAATCCGGATGATTTTTAGATCATTTTCTTACTTCTGTAGGATTTTCAAAAGATTGTAGGAAAAATTCGAGCTTCGAGATAATAAAATTATTATTAGATTCCTGAAATTTTTTCTAATGTTTTTTTTAAACAAATTTTTAAGAAAATATTAAAAAAGATTTCAAAACAAATTTTAAATATTTTTTTTTCAACTGTACAATGTATAACATTTGAAATTTAAAATTTTGCAGTTCAACAGTTTGTAATTTAAAAATTGTCAATTGAAAAGTTTTAAAAGCTTCCATTTTATACGCGTAAATTATTGAGCGTTTGAATTAACATTTTTTAAAGCACATCTTAATTTAAAATTATCTCAGCTATATTCTAAATATTTGTCATTCTAGGTCTAAAAGAACAACTTTTTGGCTGCAAAACTTGTACATTTCTGTAGATTCACGTAGTTGTACTTTTTTTTTAAAGTTTAAGTTTAAGAGTTACAAGACACCTTTACGTACTTTCCAAAGAATTCTTTGATAATAATTCCTTTCAAAATCGTTTACAAATTTGGAAATCGTTAATTTCTCATTTTTTGTAAACTACATAATAGTAATTTTATCGTCCTTGTCGCCTTTTTACATTGGTTATCTGGAAATGGCCAAAAAACATGTTTTTTTTTGGATTGAGTCCTATACACACATTTTGAAAAAAGTTGAATATGTCAAACATGAAATTTCTTCAGCTTGAATCAAAGAAACATGCTATTATTTTGTTTTTCGAACAAAAAAATTTTAAGTGATGTTTCAACCGTTCAAAAATTGTTAATTTGACGTTTTTTCGATCGATTTTGACGACTTGCTAAGACTACAAATTTTTTGCTGTTGGAAAAACAACATAATAGCATGTTTCTTTGATTCAAGGTGAAGGAATTTCAGGTTTGACATATTCAACACTCCTGTAGGTGCGTGCATTTTAAACGCCCATCGGGTGTTTTCAGGTTAGGATCCTAATATATACATATACTAAGGTGGTTCAAATTAATGTATTTTCGAATTTTGAACATTTCGCCCCGGGAAAATTTTCATAGTGGAAAAACTCTTGTGTATTTTTTCAGATTTTAAAAATAGTAATTGAGCAAGTGCTTAAATAAATGACTTATGTTTATTAAGCGGTTTCCTTCTTACTGATTGGACTGATATTAGTTTTTTCAATCGGATTTCAAAACCGACCAAAAACCGGAACGCATGTTTCGCTTCATTTCCTGATAATTTAACTTCTATGTGAAGTAAATGTCCTAGTCATCGTGACGGTCCCAATAATCGTGAGACTTGGCTATAGTTTGAATATATTATTGAGAAATGTGCTATAAGTAACAATTAATGATAAAATCCATTTATTTTTGGCATGTAATAGTGCCAAATCGAATTTCAATTAATTCAAATTACATAAAAAGCAAGAAAATTGGTGTCACGATTACTGGGACGTTTACCCTCATTCAAAAAGTGGTCAGTTAAACAAAAACTTGATCCATCAATTTTGAATGTTTCCAAGTTAGGAATGTCACAAAAAATAACTTAGAAATGAAGAAACATATTTTGAAACGAAGAAGAATTTTCACTGGAACAAAAAACCATTTCTTTGACTGAGAGCCAATGAATATTTATCTTTGATTTAAAGAAATCTTCTTTGAATCAATGAATCTTATTTCTGAGTGTGAATTTATATTTTTTAACCAGAAATGTTTGAACAGTCCAATTTATAAAATTTAGGTGTTTAAAATTTTACAGATGAACGGCGTTTAATTGAAAATTGTTAAATTGACATGTAAATTATGAAGCCTTGAAATCAAACATTTCTGAATTAAAATTTTATAAGCTTCAATTTAAACAGTTTTAAATTCAAAAGAGTTCGACTTTCAGTGCTTTTATTTTTAGTTCAGGTTTAATAACTTCGAATGAGAAAATGTTTTAATTTCAATGACCGTGAAATATTTTTACGAATGCGGAAATACTCGGAAATTTTTTCCTGTACAATAAGACGGTCACTTTGATAACATATTTCAAGCTTTATTGAACCAATAAGAAAGTCATATTGTGAAACTTATAAATAGGCCAGATCTCCTCGAAAAAACATGACATATTTACAAGCTACTATCTCTAAACGAAAAAAAACGAGAATTATTTACTAACTTCATCTATTTAACCTTACTTTACTCAAGTTAAAAATAATCCTTTTGAAATGTATGTGTAAAAAGATATTAATTTCCTCAAGAAATGTACTTGATAAAGTTAAAACTGTAAACGAATATTCTCAAAAAGTCTCATTTTTCAAGATTATTAATTTATTAAATAAAATAACAAGGATACATTCAAAAAAATAATGTATAGACTTTTAATATTGAGCATCCTTTTTTTTGTGAAACTAGTATCTTCAATCGCGCGCTTTTAGGTTAATTTGTTAATTTGTTTGTGAGATTATATAAATATAATTTTCCTGGGTTTCTTGAGAAAATTCAAAAAGATTTTTGAAAATTTCAGATATGTCGAAAACATATCTAGAAAATTTCTAATAAAGTTTTTTTATTTTACAGGATTTTACAAAAGTTTACGAAAACTTCAGTTCAGCTTGAAAGATATTTAGAAATTGTAGAAGTTTGAAAGAAAAGTAAAAATATTTCTTGAATTTTCGGAAGTTTCAAATTTTTTTTATCTGTTCAAAACTATTAAAATTCATTCCTAATCATCTTTTAAGCTGACTCGAATTATTTCTAAAATTGCCCTGAAATCTTCCAGATACTTTGTTGGCAATTTTGGAAATCTTTTGAATGGTTTCAAATCTTTTAAAATATTCGGTTAAACTTAATTTGTCAAAATAAAAAATCATCACTTTAAATTTTTTCAGGAATTTTCAAAAAATATTTGTATTATTATCCTGAAACCTTGAACAATCTAAATTTTGTTGTCAATTTTTTGAAATCTTTTAAAATTTCAAATAACTTCGAACATTTTTGCAAAGCTTCTGTATATTTTCTAACATGATTCGAATTTTTCCTAAAATTGTTGAAAATTATTTCAAAAATAAAAAAGGTACCTTAAAATTTTCCAGATTCTTTTTTCACAATTTGAAAAATCTTTTGAAAAGTTTCGAAATCTTTTTTAATATTCTTCTGAAATAATTTTTACCGAATAAAAAATAATTTTTAATTTCCCAGTGATCCTAAAAAAATGTTATTCTCTTGAAATCTTTCAAAAATTTTAAAAAGCTGCTAAATTTTTGTATTCCAAATCTTCAAAAATCTACATTTTATTCAATTTTTTTGAAATAATTTTAAATTTCAAATTTTTTAAAAACTTATACACATATTTCAAAATGATTCCCATTTTCCCTAAAATTTGTAAAAAATCGTTAACAACTCAAAAAATTGAAACCTTAAAAAATCTACATTTTGTCTTCAATTTTTTGAAATCTTTTCAAATTTTAAATTACTCAAAAAAATTTTGCAAAGCTTCTATATGATGATGATAAAAGATGACTAGTCCAATCTTTTTCATAAGCTTGGCAAGTCGTCACGAATTTTCGGGACAAGTCCATCCCCTTTTCCAACTCACTCAATTTTTCGGGACGCCTAGACGCAGGCTTTGCTAAAAACTAAAAAAATTAAACATAATTTACAGGTAAAAAAAGTTTGTTCAAACAATTAAAAATTAGTTTTAAAATACTTGAAACGTTGTGTTTTACCAAATAGTTTTATTTTCATTTGTTGAGGCATCTTTCGGGCCCAATAGGAGGGGGTTGGGGCTCTCGAAATAAAAAGTTATTGTGCCGAAATTATTCCCTGGACTTTCCTTAAGAAGTGACTAATTTTTTATTTATAAAAACTAACTAACAGGCAGTAGCTTTTTCCATTTTTCAAAAACTGTTCGTGGGTACGGGTTAATATTGACGGATTTGAAAAAAATTATGAAATTTCTTTCTCCAGGAACCTAACAAAATAGGGGGGATCGTTGCTCTCTAGCAAAAAAAAAAAGAAGTTTTTTTGACCACGCCAATCTTCATCCTTATATTATGTTGATCAATTTCTTTTAGGTTTTTCTTAAAAGTAAGATGAAGCTGTATTTTTGTGAATAAATTAATACTGTTTATTTTATATTATATAGATGCGTGTTGAGACAAATGAAACCAAAAATAAATTTTAATCGTTGATTAGATAGTGTCATATTTATTAATGACGATGCTGGATAATTCTAGACTTATTCTCACGAAAGAAAGGTTCATTTTTAACCAAATAGTTCAATTTTGTACCAAAATATTTGAATTTTCTACAAAAAAAAAAAACGAATTTAAAATAAAATAAAATAAAATAAAACGAGAGTTAAATTTTCAAACTGAAAATATGAATTTTAAACAAAAATATTTGTTATTCTTCTACCAACTAGATGAACTTTCTACCAACATAGTTGAATTTTTAACAAAATACATCAATTTTGAACCAAAATAGATGAAATCTCAAGGAAAAATATAATAGTTGATATTATTTTAACCAAAAAAGATTTTAATTTGAAATTAGTCACAGTTGAATTCAACCAACAAATACGAATTTTCAACAAATTAGTTGAAACCTCAAACAAAAGAGACTAATTTTCTACCCATAACTGATCCATAAACCTCTCCTAGTACAAGATAAAAAACACAAAGTAACTAGAATTAAAGCTCCAAGTTATTGCAAATATCGTAACTAAATTACGTTATAAGTTACTTTTTAATTATAAGTTACTTTTCAATTATAAGTTACTTTTTAAAATAGTAACGAAGTTACCCTTAAAGTTACAAATAACGTAACTTTTCAATAACTTAGTTACTTGTATCAAGTTACTACCCAACTCTGATTCAAATCTGTTTTATTACTACAGTTCACACTTCAGATATGAATATTATATGCAAATAAATACACTTAACCTTGTACGAAAAAAGCCTCAGAGGCTTTTCTTTGCATTTTAAATTCTGATGATAAGCGTTTATTTTTTAGCCTGCTGGCCTTAAAAAATTGAATTGCTTACACTTCCATTTTTTACAGAATTTTCTTACAACTAACCCTTAAAACTAACATACTTCCACACCTTATATCTAACGCCGCTCGCTCTTATCGCATTGCCTTCCTCGCCTCGCTCGCATGTCCCTACTTTCTTGCTTGCCTCGCATTACCAAACTCTGCCTCCGCGACTAATACCTAATACTTATCTACTATTTACAATATTTACAATTACTTATATTTACTTCCTCCTCTATTTACAATCTTTCCTCCTCCATTCCTCTTCCTCCTT
>CAKNYM010049478.1:132718-155905 GCA_932195095.1 Andricus curvator
CCCTCCGAAATCCCCTGTCCTCCTCTTACCTTATCTTTGGTCTCTTCTGATTGATGTATACTGCATTTTTGAAACAACCTCTGTTTTTACGGTATTCATGATTTACTTTGAAAAATATTGCTTTTATATCAAAATATTCTACAGAGAAATGATGTATTTCGTAAAAATACAACTTTTTCGTTTTACAACAATTTTGCTAAAATCATTATTGTTCGAAAATATCGACCAAAAATAAAAATCACGCAGATTTTTCATGATTTTGGTCAGAATAACGAACGATACTTTGAACAGTATCAAAGATATTATGCATTTCAGAGAAAAATATTGTACAAAAGGAATGTAGGTCTCAATAAATTACACATTTTTTCTATGAAACATTTTTTTCATGAAGTCAAGAGTTTAATTAAACTCTTGACTGTAAAAATTTCCTTGTAGTTTTTATAATTTATGAAGAAAGGTGTTAAGGTGCTTCCAAGGGCTTCATTTTTAGTCCATGTATTACAAATGACCATTTTTCTCCTACAAGGATGAATTGTTTGATGTAATATTTCAACCACACAATCTAAAGAGCTAAATACAAGCTCGCTTGGAGGCGTTTTTTCGAAAAATGGTCTTGTTGATATTTTTTTAAAATTAATTGAAAATATGCTGCATTTTATGCGCCTAGAAACGAGCAACCCGCCACCGGCAGTGTACCAAATGAGAAATGCCGCAATATGGCATGCCGTGTTTTTTGCAAGTAATTAATGAATTAATAACTTGCGCTTCTCTGACAATTGATGTTTCTTTAATATAATGGATAAAATAAATATTCTTGTTTATCCGTTTATCTGGGATTTTTTTTCTAAATATTCTTCCAGGAAAATATACATAAAAAACCGAGAGGTAAAAATTTTATAAAATTGAAATTGAATTTTTTCAGACCCATTGATTGCGGAGAAAAATGTTAAACATAAAATATTTGTAGCTTTTTAAGAAAAGTATATTATGAATAATTAAAACCTTTCTACATAAATTAGAAAAACTACGAGGAACTGTTTATTTTCATCGTCAGAACTAGTGTCACTCTTAAAATATTGACTACATAAAAAAATAGACCAGTGGAATTAGACATAAAAATCGAGTCAATTAACAAAAATTTCGAAGGTCTTCAAAAAAATTGGATAGTTGTTTTTTTTTATATGTTGAACATAAAATAAAATTTTGAAAACGTGATCATGTCGGCAATTTGTTCAAAAAAATTAATTTGCAAAATTTGCACCCCATTGCTCCACAAAAATTCAAAACATTTTGCAAACTTGAGTGAGCGTAAAATACAGTCACTATCCTGTATTAAATTTGCAAAACGTTCGTCATACGGAAACATTATTAATTAGAAACAAATTATTATTTTGTTAATCACCCCCCTGCGAAAATACCGAAGGTTGGCAAAATGTTTTTCTCCTTTTTTCCCTTGAGAAGAAACTATTATATGATTTGCAAAACTAAATACATAGCGCAAATTATCGCTTTTTTAATTTATGTTGCAGTTTTTGCAATTCGGCTCATAAAATTCCTGCGAGAATTGCAAATGTTGCGTTTTTGGTTAGCAAATGTTGGAAATGTCTAAATCTAAAAAATATTAAATTTTCAAAACGTTGTCTTTTTTCAATGAAAAGAAGCAGAAATAACATTTTGCAAAATCTTCGGTATTTTCGCTGGGGAGTGATGAACAAAATAATAATTTGTTCATAATTAATAATGCTGCCAAGTTGTCAACATTTTTCAAATTTTATATAACGTTTGGTAATAAGTTGTTTATCACTTAGTACGATTTGCAAAATGTTTGTAATTTTTGCCTAGTTTACATAAATAACTAATTGGTTTAATTGCAATTTTAATATTATTGTCGGCCGAGCAACGTTTTGCAAATTTAATAATTTTCAGATCTCGATTTTTCTAACATTTTCTACCCAAAAACGCAACCTCCGCAATTTTCCCTGGAATTTTTGGAGTCGAATTGCAAAAAATTTAACAATAATTTATTTAAAAAACGATAATGTGCGTTATGTATTTAGTTTTGCAAATCATACAATAGTTTCTTCTCAATGGAAAAAAGTAGAAACAACATTTTGCAAAACCTTCGGTATTTTCTCTGGAGAGTGATTGACAACATAATAATTTGTTTATAATTAATAATGCTGCCGCATCACGAACGTTTTGCAAATTTAATACAGGATAGAGACTGAGTTTATAATTACTCACTCAAGTTTGCAAAATGTTTTGAATTTTCGTGGAGCAATGGAGGGCAAATTTTGCAAATCAATTTTTTTAAACAAATTGCCGACCTGATCACGTTTTGCAAAATTTGATTTTATGTTCAACATATAAAAAACAAATATACAATTTTTTTGAAGACCTTCGGAATTTTTGTTAATTGATCAGCTATTTCTACTGTTCTAAAATGTTTTACAAAACAAATGTGTAATTTATTGAGATCTAAATTTTTTTTTTACAATATTTTTCTCTGAAATGCATACTTTTCACGGTATTGTTCCTCATTTTACGAAAATCATGAAAAATCAGCGTGATTTTCATTTTTTATCGATTTTTTGGAAAATTAATGATTTTACCAAAAAATATTGGGAACAAAAAAGTTGTGTTTTTATGAAATACATAATTGCTCTGTAAAATATTTTTATATGAAAGCTATATTTTTCAAAATAAATCATGAAAGCCGTGAAAATAAAGATCGTTTCAAAAAATCACTGTACCTCCGAAATTAAAATGCAGAAACAAGCTTTTGAGGCTGTTTTTGTATAAGGTTGAATGTATATGAATTTACAGATAGTATTCACATATAAAGTTTGAAGTAAAGCAATTAAATCGATGTAAAAATGGTAAATTTGATGAAAAGTAGATTTTTAGCCTTCTATTACTATTAGGAATTAAAACTATTACTATTATTACTATTACTATTACTATTACTATTATTATTAGGAAAATCAAAATAAAGGCTTGACAAAAATTATTTTTACGGAATTTTTATTTAGTATACTCAAAGTGTCTCGTGGTCCCAAAATCCGGGATGACTAGTCCCATATTTTTCATTAGCTTGGCTAGTCGTCCCCAATTTTCGGGACAACTAGTCCATTCCCTTTTCAAACTCTCCCAATTTCTCGGGACGGCAAGACGCAGCCTATAAATTTATACTAAAGCGAGAACGCTCAACTTGAAAATTAGAAACTGGCAGCTCTTCTAATTTTTGTGAAATTTAGTGAATTTAGACGAATTTCAAAATGACCTTACTTTTCTAGTTTACAACATACATATATAGCAAATGTTTTTCCTAAAATTACTCTCTAAAACAAATGAATGCATGCATGAATCTTTAAAATCGGTTATAAATTGCCTTTCTAATGCAGGTTTGAAAAGAAAAGTAGAAATAAAATTTCACAATTTACTTCGTTTTTGGGATTCTCTGGGCACACAATATTAGGAAAAAAATCGCCCGTTAAATCGTTGACATGGTCGCGCTGAATTTTGGCTGGAATGAAAATATTCTTTAGAATGAACCATTTATAAATTTTCTAAATTTTTCACTCAGATTTCATGATACACGGACAATGTTGAAAAATGAACGTCACTGAATTTTTTTAGATGGATTTTAAAGAGGATTCAAAAATGTCACTATTGGATTCATTTTTTAAGCGTTGAAAATCTATGTAAACTTCATGTTTCGCTAATTCGCTTACCGTATCACATTTGAATTGTAATGAAATTAAAATTAATTGTTATTTACAATATTTAATTATATTGTACTAATAAAAGCAATATAATATTACTGTATCTATTTAGTATTAATTTTGTGTGCATATTTTCATTTACTTTTGGCCTATGTTTTCATATAATAGATAATGATTGACGAGAAAAATGTGACAAAATGCGAATTTATCATTAAACTAAGCGTAAAAAACAATATTTAGTGTACTGTTAAATTTTTCAAGAGGAAAATTAGAGACACAATATTAACAAGACAATCTGTGCAAAAAATTATTTTTGAACAAAAAGGCTCAAGCATATTGTGAATCCAAAAAAGTAGTATAAAAAAGACGGAGAAGGAAGAAGGAAATGAGAGTGAGGATGACTTGGTTGTCTCTTTCCTAATTCTCTCCCTCTTTTTTCCTTTGTTATATGTTTGTCTCTAATGAGCCGATTACAATATTTGCAATGTTTACAATGTTACAAACCATAAATGTTGTTTGGATACATATTTTGAGGTCCTTCTATGCAATTCTTTTTGCATGAATTGAACTTTTTGAATATGTTTTTTCAAAACAACTGATTTTCGGATTCACAATATGCTTGAGCCTTTTTATTCAAAAATAATTTTTCCCTCAGATTGTCTTGCTAATATTGTGTCTCTAATTTACCTGTTAAAAAATTTAAAAAACAGAGACATTAGGCCATATAGACCTTGATATCGTTCTCTTCTTTATTCATAATGTGTCCCCTAAGTGTTTACATGACCTCCATTTCTTACAATACTTCTGCCTACATATTTTATAAATCTTATCCTTTATATTTACAGTTATTTACAACTATTTACATAAATTCTTATATCTAGATTCTTATTTATATTTTTTTTATGATAGCGCAATTTGAGACGTGTTTGCAAACGAGTAAGCGAGCAATCGAAAGCAATAGTGCAAGTGAGCGAGAGAGAGCGAGAACGCAACCACATCCTAATATACTTATGCTATTACATCACCATTACTTACAAATATTTATGCTTCTAATCTGAGCGACTTCCATTTCCTTTTCCTTTCTTCTCTTGTACTTTCATTTTGCCATTTTTTTCACATTCATTCTTTCATTCTTTCTCATTCGCTCCTCTAGCCCCCTCTAACTCCTTCATCCACTTTCCTCCAATCCATCCTCCCCTAGAATCTTTACCACATTCTCTTGCCAGCTTCCTTTATCTTCCATTGCTCTCCCACATCCTTCCCATACATGCTCCCATGTTTCCTCTTCCCATTCACAGATTCTGCACTTTCTGTTTTCTTCCTTTTCCCAATACATACATACCTTCCCTTACCTCGTTTCCCAAACATAATCTTGCTATTCTGGTCCATCTTCTCTCTATCCATCCCTTTTCTAAATACTTTGGTACTTCTTCCCTTTTCATCATCTTATACCATTTATTATATTTTGATTCCTCAATCATTCCCCATCTTTCTATTAACTGTCTTTCCCTCTCCCTTTGTCCAAATCTTGATAGTTTACTCCAGTTCTGTCTTCTATTTCTCTAGCATTAAATAACTCTTTCCTTTATTCTTCCCATCTTGTTAATTCTATCGCCCTCCCCCTTCTTTGTTCTACCTCTATCAAACATTTTCTCGTCAACTCCCCTCCTTTTCCCTTTCTTAGCTTCGTCTCAAATTTCCATGCCCTCTTTCCCGCTCTAGTACTTAATTTATCCCTTTGCGCTTCTTCTCTCACCATATATCCCGGCGTCCTCCAGTCTACCACTAGCGTCCATATTATATACCTTTCTTGTAAACTTTCAATCTCTTTTCTTTCCATTCCCATATCTCTGCTCCATAAGCTAATACCGGCCATACCAGCTTATAAAATAACCACATTCTCCTTCTCCAATTTTTTTAACCTTCTTTTTCCTATTCCCTATATCTGTTTCATTACCCCTGCTGTTTTTTATCCTTTCTCTTATATGAGCTCTATGATCTCCATTTGTTTGCAGGCTATATTCCAAATATTTAAACTCCTTCACTCTTCTGACTTTAATCCCTTCCAGTATATATCTTTTCATTCCCTACACTAACTCCTCCCCATCCTTTTCGCTTTATTTTTTCTTCCAAGTCTGATAATAATATATTAAATAAAAGTGGGCTCAGAGGACATCCTTGCCTTACTCCTCTCACCAACCGGGAACTATCTCTTACTTGGTCTCCTACCTTTACCCTGCTTTTTGTCTCTCTAAAAATTTCTGATACTCTCTTTATTAATCCCTCTCGTATACCCTTTTTCACCATAAATTTTTCTATCTCGACTCGGTCCAATGCGTCAAACGCTCAGTCCACGAACATTGCTATCATTGCCCCTTTTTCCTTTTTATCTTCTTATTTACTAGATACTTCAGAACATATATGTTGTCCATCACCCCCATCCCTTTTTTAAACCCTGTCTGATTCGGTGGCTCTATCTTTTTCTCTTAACTTCTTTCTTCAACCTCTCCGATAAAACAGTCACATATACTATATACAATGTTGACATTAGTGTCACTCCTCGATAAGCTTTAACCTCCTCCCCTTTGCCTTTCTTCACTATGGGTACCGCTACTCCTACCTTCCATAACTCTGGCCACCCCTCTCCTCTCTATACTCTATTGCACATTATCCATGTCTATTCCTTTAATTCTGTCCCCCCATATTTCCAGACTTCATTTGGAATCTCATCTATACCAATATCCTGGTTTACTCTTTTCCTCTTTCTTCTCTCTCTATTTACCACCTTCCAAACCTCTTCTTCCGCCCTAGCCTTCTCCGCCTCTTCTTCAAACCTTTTGTTTTCCTTCTCTTTTTTTTATCACACAACTCAGTATACTCCTTTTTGCTTTGTCATCGTAACATTTTCAAAAAAATGTTAACTCATTTAATTAAACCTTCCTCAATTTAAAAATGTCTAATGCAATGTCCTAAGCAATTGTACGGATGTGTGTGTGTGTGTGTGTGTGGATGTCACACTTTTTTGTGAACACGATAACTTGAAAACGGTTATACATAAATTGATGAAATGTGGAGGGCTTATTTTCACCCCTAATATATTGAAACTGACAACAGGATTTCTAAAAATATCCACTGCATTTTTTTTTAGCACTTAATAATATTTTAAAAATCGGGGTTTTATAGTCAATCTTTTTTCAATAACATAATTCAAAGTTGATGCAAGAATATAAAAGATTTCTTGGTTCGAGACGAATCGATTGACCTATTATATTAATAAATCTTATCAAAGAGTAAGGAAGTTTTCGTCATTTATATTATATTTTAAATCGATTTTTATAGTAAAAAATTTTTCATTCTCATAATTTACAGTTGATGCCAGAATAGAAAAGATGTGTTGATTCGAGACGAATCGATTGACCTATAATATTGATATATTTAATTGAAGAGTAAGGAAGTTATGCTCATTTATAATATTTGAAACATCTATTTCAAACAGAAGAACTTTTTTCATCGAGATAATTCAAAGTTGATGCATAAATAAAAAAGACTTTTCGAATACAAATTTTCAAATAAAATAATTCTGACAATTTTTGTAAAGAAATCATAAAGCTGGGAAAGGGATAGGGTGCGACAGAACTTTTCCCTTTCCTTTCCCAGCTCGAAAAATTATATACCATTTCAAATACAAAAGTTGATTAGTCTGATTTGTCATTATATATTAAAATGGTTTGTGTTATTTTGTATTTTTTGTAAATTTATATTCATAAGTTGATCGAAATGAAAACTTTAGTTTGTCTATTATTTAAAAAATCACTAATGCTTCCTCTATGAGGAAGCGAATACATTTCCTAATGGGAAGGAAAGTGCTTGTGGAATGAGCACCATATAATTATAAATATAAACAAAGTGGAAACATTCGCGATCGAATTCGCAGCTAGTTTCTCATATATTGTTCTCCACAACTTGTCCCTTTTGTCAATTTTCTTAATTCCCTTCTCACTTCCTTCTTCTTCTATTTTCATTGCTCATCCCATCCACTTCTATCCCCTCCTTCACTAACTTCTTTTCTGCTTGTGCACTTTAATACTCTTTTTATTTCTCCTATCATTATTTCCATCTCTTCGCTTACATTCTCTTCCCTCATTTTGATCTTCCTGATCTTCTCCCTAAAATGTTCTTTACCTTTCATTGACCCTCTTCCTACTGTTTATAGTTTTGCTTTCTTTTTAGCCTTATTGCTATTATTTCTTTCTCCCTCTAATGTCACTATTATGGGAAAGTGATCCAAATCTATATAATCCCCTACCTCTACTTTCTTGATCTTCTCTCTTACCTCGTCGTCCACTACCACATTAGTCAATTACTGCTCCCCTTTCTCCTCCTGAACGTGTAAATTCTCCTTCCTCATCCCCCTCTATGTTTCCGTTTAGGATAAACCATCCCATCTCCTCTAGGCTCTTTAACAATTTCTTTCCCTCCCCATTCAGTATTTTGTCTTTGGATTTTCTTCCTCGCTCTCCACCCCATTCCCTTTCTCCTCTATCTCCTGTTCACGGATCACAATCTCCTATTATAAGCTTAACCCCTTGTTTATTTTCTCCCATCAGTTTTCTCATCTCCTCTGATTTCTCCTGCATATAGGGTTCACATAAACCCCCACTATCTTCCACCTCTCTCCTCCCATATTTATCTCTTCTAATATTAATCCTTCTTTTTGTTTCTTCATCTTTTTTTATCCTTCTTTTTAATACATTCGTTCCTTACTCTCATCACTATTCCTTCAATTGTTCTGCCTTTTTTATTCTTCCTCTTTGCATTTTGAACCTGCCATTTGTAACCTCCTGGCAATCTTCCCATTACTCTCTCCCATCCTATTCTATCTAGCCACGTCTCACTCTTCTAGTTTTGCGACACCTCATTCTTTACTAAATCTGCCCTGTCATCATCCCAATCCCACCACACACCTTCTATCTGTATTCTCCCATACTTAACCCACGTTCTTCTTCCCTTTTTTCTCTACTCTTCCGCTATTTTCCTTAACTTATACAGCATATTCCTTTCCACACATGTCAAATCATCATTTATTTTATCCGAACTTCCATAAAACACCCTATTCTTTGTCACCACTTCCCTCTATCTCTACCTTAGCATCTATCCTTTTTAGTACTTCTTCCACTTCTTCCTTCAGCTCCTTCTCCTCTAATCTTAGACCCTTTATCACTATGTTTATTTTTCTTCCTTCTCTCTCTTTCGTCTCTTTCTTTTCTCTTATTTGTTCTATTTTTCTCAGCCTTTCCTTTTCTTCATTCCCACTCTCCCCACCTTCAAAATCCCAGTTTGAGCGTTCTATTTTTTTCATCCTACCTTCCAACTCGTTTACCTTTTTACTAGTCTCTTCCTGCTTTTCCAGTCTTCGTTCCAACGTTTGCATCCTTTTTTCTAGCTTTTCCCTCGCTTCTTCTCATTTCCTCATTTCTTTCCTAAGTTCGACCATTTCCCACCTAATTTCTTTTTTTATTTCCTCTCCCCTTTTCTCCTGCTTTTCTTCATATGTCCCCATTACATCTATCATAATTTTGTGCGTTTCTTTTAATTTTTCCTTCTCCATCGGATCTTCAGCCTCAGCTCCATTTCCTACTGTTCCTTTACTGTTTTCATCCTTCACTACAAAACTGTATTTTTCGGGCGGTGATTTGAACATTTGTTGATTTTCCAATCTGATACTCACTTCGCTAGCCATGAATCAAATTTGAACGATCCCGCCTTCTATCGTTCTCTAACTGCCTTGCCTTTCTCCCTCTCTACCCCGCCCTGCTACGACCAACCCGGTACTCCCACCCTGTCACAACCCCAAACCAACCTAACCTCAACTTCCGCGAAAATCTGTCCTAATCCCCAAAAATATCCGCACCCCCTTGTCAATCTCTCAATGTCTCAATCAATTTCTCACGAACAAACCCTTCTACACACTTCCCCAATCTACTCGCCTCAAATTTCACCACAAATATCATAAACACTCAGCACCACAAATGCACTGCTACCTCACACTTTCATGCCGGAAACGGAAGTCTGATATCGTTCTCTTGAGTTATGATCTGTCCTTCGCAGAGTATCGGTTACTTGGTCAACTCTCAAAGAGTACTGTTCATTGCTTAACTACGAAATTAAAAATTAAAAGCAAAATATAATTTATTCACCTCTGACGTCACTTTTCAGTCCCTAGGGAGTAAAAAGATTTTTTTCTCCGTAGGGAATCTGTATGTTTATACAGAGAGCTTGTATATGGTCATTTAATGTACACGGTATATATATATATATATATATATATATATATATATATTGGCGTGAATACCGATATTATTCACCCCCAACCACCTACACCCACCCAACCTTTTGAGAATTCACCCACTTTTTTGGGTATGGGCCCCTAGTTTTCGTGTACGGTGTGTTCGCCCTTGAATGAATCAATGTTGGTCATAGTGGCAATTTCATTACCTGCATAATTGAGTCATAACGGATGGTAGTTTTCCTTTTTCTCGCTAGGGTCGCCCAAAGGAAACTCTAGCGTGGCCGGTAAGTGACGAAAGCTCGACATCTGCTTTATCTGCTCCCTGCTTCGCTGCATAGTAGAATACTTTAATACAAGGATGATAAAGAGGTATCTTTTTTTCTTTCGATTGTTACATGAAAAATAAAATTTAGTAGCCTTTACCGAGATTCTCTATACTCTTTAGATAATTTATGGCCAATTAATTAATTAATTAATTAATGGCCAACGGCCATACCACGCTGAAAACCCCAGTTCTCGTCAGATCACTGAAGTTAAGCAGCGTTGGACGCGGTTAGTACTTGGATGGGTGACCATTTAAGAATACTGACATGAGTGCTGTTGGCACATCGTGGGTGTGGTGAGCCCACACTTGTAGTTATTTATAACTACAAGAAAAACCTAGAAACACTACCCGAATCGGGTAGTGTCACGCCTACCCTGAAAGGGAAATGGTTTAATGGTATAGATCAGACAAAATCGCTTCACCGTTTGGCCGATTCACCGATTTCCAGGGCCTTTAAAGCATTATTTTTTTTCTTTTACCTTCGTGTTGCGTGCTTCTACGAGTGATACATTTATCAGGATTGGAAAAAGTTTTCAGGATATTCCTGTGATTTTATTATACTTATTAATGTGATTAATTTACAATAATCCTGAAATGTACCATAACACGGTGGCCACTTACTGGGAAAACAAGGATTTCGCCTGCAAGTTTGAGTACAGAGGAAAATCCGGGAAATAGCCGCGATTTTTGTTGAAATCCAAGAATTTTTCAGGTTTGTTTTGATTTTTGCAATAAGTATCGTATCATTCCTCGAATAAAATATGTTTGGAATTATTTTGCTCAGTGTTACCAACCATTTTCGTTAAAATATCGCTGATCGCTTTATATTTAAGATTTTAAAGTTAATTTTTCGTTCAAAAATAATATTTCTTTTACGCTATATATTATATTAAAGAATTTAAAGCTTGTGTTGATGGATCGTTTGAATACTAAACTTCCGTTTATATTTGAGAACAGAAACTATTGTCTTAGATATTTAACATAATAATGACATTGGTAACCTTAATTTATATAATTATTTACTGATAATTATAGATTTAAAATTCATCTTTTGGTAGAAAAATCTTGTTTTTTTTGTTAAGATTGAATTCTTTTCCATTAAATAGTCTACTATTATATTTTTGGTTCAGAATTCATTTATGTTAGTAAAAAATGCTACTATTTAGAACTATACTTTGTTCCAAATGCATTTTATTGGTTGAAGATTCATTTTGTTGACATTTTTGTGTGTTTGAAAATTAATTTTTTCACTCGATAAGTCTACTCTTATATTTTTAGTTCAGAATTAATCTTATTTGGTTAAAAATTCGACTATTTGGTTAAAATTTTTATTATTTTGTTCACAATTCCTTGTTTTGGATAGAAAATTCGTCCTTTTAAAGGTCCGGATTATGCCAAGTCCTCGTAAATCACATTACGGCATCTCTCATTCAAAAAAATTCAAAGTCCGGGAAAAATTGGCAAAAGTGGGGCTAGTCACATTTGCGGCAAGTCACATTCGCGGGAAATCACATGCAGCAACTCTCATTCCGAAAAATTTGAACTCGACAACGAATTGGCAAAATGCAGGAAGTCATATTTGCGGCGAGCCACATTTGCGTCAAGCCACATTGCGGCATCTCTCATTCGAAAAAAATGTGGATTCCAAAAAAAATGCGCAAAAAGTCTCTGAAATTATTTCTGTGACCAATTACTGAGCCCCCCCCCCCCCCCAAGTGACGTTGGTAAGCGGTAAGGGTTATTACATTATTTTTGTGACAAATTACAGGGGAGTCTTTCCGAATTTTTTTCAATTTTTACCAGACTTAACATTTTTCTGAATGAGATATGCCGCAAATGTGACTTACCCGAGGGATAACTTCAAAATTCGGTGTACACCGATTCCATGATTGCACTGTGAAAATGTTACTTGCCAAAATGTGTCTGGCCGCAATGTGACTTGAATGGTGGTTGGCATGACTCAACCCCCCCTTTTGGATTGAAAATTCATCTTTTGGTAAAAAAAGTCATCTTTTTTGGTTGAAAATTCATCTTTTGGGTTTGAAAGGTAATTATTTTTATTTAAAAAGTTTGTGAACAAAATTTTGTCCAGAATTCATCTCTTTTGGTTAAAATTCTACTATTGGTGGAAAATTTCATCGTTTTGTTGAAAATTGAGCTATTTTGTTAAAAAGTCATATTTTTTGGTCGAAAATTCCACTTTTTTATTGCACATACATCTTTTTGGATTGTAGATTCATCTTTTATGGTTGAAAGGTAATTATTTTTAATTGCAAAGTCTACTATTATATTCTTGGTCTAAAACTCATTTCTTTTGATTGAAAATGGCACTTTTTGTTTGAAAATTTAATTGTTTTGTTAAAAGTTCAACCATTTTCATATTCAGTCATCTTTTTTCGTTGTAAATTTAACTATTTAGTTAAAAATTCTACTATATGGTTGAAAACTCATCTTTATTGTACGAAATTAACTTTTTTGTTGAAAATGAACTATTTTTTGAAAGGTCATCTTTTTTGGTTTAAAAATCTAACCATATTGTTGAAAATACAGTATATTTCGACTTGAAATCTTAGAAATATAGTTAGATACATTAATATTATTTAAAAGAATTTATTTTCCTATTCTCTTGAAAAATCACCCTATTTCTCTTGTTTGGGGAGCATTTTGCGCTGTAAAGTCTGAAATCACTTTAACAATAATTTAAATTATATATTTTACCTTGGAGTTTTAAAATGGTTGATTCTTTCCAAAATTTCTACAATAAAGCAATTGGTTATGAAAATGATTGCTATAAACGCTTGATTTTTCAAAAGTTTGAGTTTAATTTCCTCATTCTAACAAACAGGTGTTAGTTTAAGTCTAGCTGTGCTTTTCTTACAGCGTATATTTTAGGCATTATTTGCAAGTTCTCCACGTTGATGTATTTAATGAAGAAGAATTCTCTTTTCTGGAGAGAAATTATAGTGAAGTTTTACGAAGAATTCATTCTCCTTCTTGTCGTATGAAGTTATGGAAAATAAGTTGTTGAAAGGAAGAAATGAAAGAATCGAAGAACATCTGACGTGGCGAGAAAGGAGAAGAAAGTGGTTAAGCGAACGAAAGGCATGGACTGAAAGGAGTAAAGGTAATAGGGTAAGGATTGGGAGAGATAGGATATGGTTAAACGGAGAGATATGGATTTGACACGATGAAGTAGATTAGCTGAGGGAGGGTAGGGCACGCGTAGTGAATGAAGGGAACAAAGGGGACGTAAATGGGAATACAAGTATCACGGGGTTTGTTGAAACGACAAGAGGTCTTAAATGCGTTCTGGAACGTGTCAGGATTAAAAAACAAGGACAAGGGATTTTGGGGAGAACGGCAGGAGGGGGTTATAATAATGATGAGTGAGACGTAGGTGGATGAGCAGGAGTGAAAAGTCATGCAAAGAATATTACCGAAAGCATATGAGTGGAAGCTGCAAGCAGCGAGAAAAGAGCACGTGAAAGGGAGAGGAATGTGTGACATGGTGTCTGGGGTAAAAAAGGAACTGGTGGTAGAGGAATTAAAGGAAGAGTATATAGAAGAAGAGGACGGAACAGTGGCTAAAAGAATAAAATTAGAAAAAGTTATTGTGGATGTAGTATGCGTGTACAGGATAAGAGGCAGGATGGAGAAGAATAAGTAAACGGACAGAGGAAAAATATGAGAGGCTGATCCTAATATGGGGGGACTTGAATGCATGGACCGGGGGACAATGAGGAGAGGTATGGGATAGAGAAAAGGAGGTGTTCATAAGAAACTCGAAACGAAAGGAAACGGATCGAGAGGGTAGGAGGCTACTGGACTGTTGGGTGAAGCGGAAGGGTTCATTTGTAATGGCAATACCAGGGAGGGGGGGGGGGGGTAAAGAAGGGAAATATACGTACACGGGTATAGGGGACACCATAATAGATTACATTCTGGCAAAAGGAATAAGGAAGCTGATGGTTAGAATGGAAGTGGGCAACGTGATAGGCTCAGAACACTTTCCGGTAATCCCGAGAATGAGATGTAGAGCCCCAAAGCGTGGAAGGGGGAGGAGAAAAGGAAAGAGGGAATAGAAATTGAAAATGGGCAGTTGGGAAGAGGAAAAGTTAAGAGAATTTAGAGAAAAAATAGAAAACGAGGAGATATGGAGTTTGGAAGAGGAAGGAGTAGATACGCTGTTAGAAAAGCTCAAAGGAGTGATTGATAAGGTAAGGGAAGAGGTGAGACCAAAAGAAGAAGAGGGATTTAGAAGAAGTTGTTGGGATGATGAATGCAGGGAAAGTAAAGATAGGATGAAGGAGAATGTAAGAAAATGGAGGAAAGGGGAAATCCATACCCTTGACGGCTATGCATGCCCATGGCTTTCATTCGCGCGGTCCCTTATATATGGTGCCACATCCTGACAAGCCACTAATCCTTTCCCTGTATAACCAGGGTTCTTGGATTAAGGCGAGCCCCCACTGCACCACAGACATGCGTCTGGCTAGAACCGCCGAGGCGCCATCGCTGTGGTGCAACTCAATCTGCATCATGGGGATTCCCGTCTCAGCCATCCAAAGGCTAATTCGGAGTCGGTAATCTAGAGCCACAAGGGCTCTTATTTAGGATTCAGGGAGGCCAACGACTAGAATCCAGCCTCTTCCCTTCGGCCTGGATCCCTGCCTGTCGGAATATACCATTCACGAATCAGTTCGTAGAGACGGGTTCTGAAAGCTCAGGCGCTCCAGAACAGTCGTCGGACTCTCGAGGGTGCCGGAAATCAGTACGGTCGCTCTGCGGTACCTCTGCAGACACTTCGTCCCCTTGACTTCCAGGTTCAGTCCTTCTTTAAGACCCCACCTGATGAAGATATCATTAAATCTAGGGGCGCGCCACTCGCGGGGTGACACGTCAATCGCTTTAGAGATTTTCTCCCACAGCCTGTCCAACTCCTTTAGAGTTAGACAGGTTTCAGGATAACCCGACACAACGACAACTCTCACCAGGGAGTTGTTAGTCATCTGCGCGAAAGTAAGGCCCTGTGTTTCCAGGGCCTTCTGCCGTTTCAACTTCCTGTTTGAGGGAGTTTCTCTGGAGCTCTTCTTCCTCTTACCTATAGGATAAGCCTGAGGAGTTGCTTCAGGTAAAGTTTCCGCAGCCACTGCCCCCTGTGTGGTGCCTTGTCTGCTGTTTGAGAGACGAGCTTTGCGGTCCCTCTTTCTTTGTGCTCCGCAACCTTGCCTCTTCTTTACGGAGAGTTCTGTTAGCTACACTTCTACGGCGTCGAGAAGATTGTCTCCACCATTATCAAAAGTTCGCACCGCCTCTGGTGGAATGCCCCCTAAGGTGCCTTCCACTTTTGGCGGTGAGTTACAGGAGGGTCCCGAAACTGGCCCCTCATCGTTTTTGGTTTGTTTAGTTTTGTGTAGTACGTTCATTTTAGTCCCACGAAAAGCTAGGGAAATAAGAAATACCCCCCGCAGAGCCCCGCTTGCAGTGGGCGGGTCTACATACTATGATATTCGACCTGGTCGTGTCTCAAAGTCTTCGTTCAGATACCTCCTTTGAGCTCACGCACAGCCTGTCCGCCTCTACTGATGGGGGCAGGCCATTCCAGGAAGCTTTGCTGTTACCTCCTTAGTTTAAGTCCCACCGACTAGAGTCCGCCAGTTCCCCAGAGTAGCCATACCTCGCGATGAAGCGCCTCGGGTTCACCTATTCCAGATCTGTAGATCTACAGCTACAAGGTCCTGCGATCCCTAGGGAGATATTTAGAGCATTGAAAGTGATGGATTTATATTTTTTAACCAGAAATATTCTAACTGTTCAATATATAGAAGTTAAAAATTTTGTAGTTTGATGGTATTTAATTTTAATTTGTTAAATTGCAAACGCGGACAAATGATACATAATAATCGAAAGAATGATGTAGAATTGAAATTTATTTTATACAAATAATGTATAAAACAAATGAAAATTATACATGATTTTGTCCAATACGTCAAATACATCAAAAAAATTTCAAGCTTTAATTTTAGAAGTTTGAAATTTAAAAGAATTTCACTTAGAGTGCTCTACCTCTCCTAGGGGCTGTAACACCTTGTAGTTAGTGGGGAGGCTTAAGCGTGTGGGACGGGAGGGGGGGGGGGGTCAAACGGACCTCGGCCTGCACGTGTATGGATATGGATGAAAGGATCCCTATAAACGGGCTCTCCTGTGTGAGATCAAAGGATCCCTATAAACGGGCTCTCCTGTGTGAGATCAAAGGATCCCTATAAACGGGCTCTTCTGGTATGTATGATTGTATTATGGTAGAAGGGTGAAAGAGTCTAGCTAACACAGGCCATCTGGATCTCTTGGTCGAGGTTCCTCCCAGACCGATATCCAGTTTTGGAATCGGGACGGGAATGACCTACGGCCCGCACAGCGACCAAGAAACAGCCCTCCGTTGGTATGGTGGCCTACAAACGGGTATTCATTGAGTGTCTCACTCAATGTGGTCACCCTCCCTAAGCCACGGGTCTAGAGTGATCGTTCCAGTGGCACTTTGGCACCTAGGGGTACGAAAGTGTCCTAACGGCCTCTCGGGGACACCGGACGACCTCCTCGAGTAAGTAGTGCATGTGGGGCTTTGCAGGCGCGGACCTTTTATTTCCCTAGCTGCTCGTGGGATCAAAATAAACACGCTAAAAAACCAAAATTTGAAGCAAGGAGGAAGGGAGGTGGCGGGGGAGGGGCTGGGCTCGAACGGGTTTAACACAACCTTCTTCTCCCAACCTGTCCCTCCGACTAGCTAAATTCAGGTGGCGGCTGTGCCCTCAGTTTTCCGGGGAGCTGAGGGATTAACGGTCCCTCTGAATTAGGCTATGGAAACGGGAGCGGCCAATGTGTCCCCCAAAAAGAACAAAAGAATCAACGGTTCCCTGAAATGGAAACTGAGGAGGCAAGCGCAGCAGGCCAGTAAAGCAGATGTTAGGGCTGGAACATCGGCAACCGCAACGCCGACAACCAGCAGCGAGGCTCAGAAGAGAGGGAGGTGCTCAGCGGACACCCCACCGGGTGGGGGGGGGCTAAACCTATGAAGAGGCACAAGACAGCCCAGCAGCCGGTGAACAGGGAGTCGTCGGGGGCTGGACTGACAGCTGCCCAGAGGACTAACTCTCAGACGGTGGTGGTGGCGGCGGACAAGAGCTAATCAGACTCTCTCCTGACTGCGGAGCAGTTTGAGCTATTCAGTAAGGTCACCTGCAGGCTGCTCGAAAGAGTGTCCCCGGATCAATGGCCGAAATTCGAGACCTCCTTCTGTAGGGGAGGGGTCTTCGTATTCGTCGCTGCCAACCCAGCGGCTAAAGGTTGGCTACATAATGCGGTGGCTGAGAAAAGGCCCTGGGAAGGCACAGACCTGAAAGAAGGTGCAGTTGAATTGCTCCAAAGGATGGTGAGGGCTACGGCGTGGTTACCAGGTAAGCTGAAAAACCCGTCTGTGGTCCTTCGGCGGTTAGAGGGATTCAACCCCTCACTAAGGACAGCGTCCTGGCGAATCGTCAGGCACGACAGGCCTCAGGAAGAAGACACAGCAAAGGTACCAAGCACCTCCTAGTTGTGCAAATTCCTGAGTTTCAGACGAGGTCTTTCGCGGTCCTCAACTACAGGGCCTTTTACCACTTTGGACAGGTCAACTTTAGGGTTGCCGGCCAAGGACAGGAGGAGCCTGTTGGGATACAGGAAGACTTGGAGCAGACCTTATATGACTGCTCCTGGTCTCACTATTGCCCAAATAACTTGCATCACAGCACAGGCGCATCTGCATTTCTGCAGAGGGGCATGGCTGCTGCGAGGAACACAGGTATCTCGCTAATCCAGGAACCTTGGTTAGTTCGAGATACCATAAGGGGACTAGGGGGGCTGGTTTTTGTTACAGGGACCCCAAGGCGGCCAAACTAAGAGCCTGCATACTGTCGAAGGGAGAGCCCTGATGGTGATAGCCACAAATCTTAAAGGAATAGGGAAGCTAGTCATGGGATCGGCCTACTCTCCAAATAACAGCGATACCAACCCACTAGTGGAGGTATGTACACTGGTGGATTACTGCAAGGTAAGGGGTCTTCCTCTTCCGCTGGGGTGCGACGCTAATTTCCACTATACTTTGTGGGGCAGCACGGACATCAACTCAAGAGGTAATGATCTATTGGACAATGTCAAGAAGTGGAGAGTCTCAGATAAACCCACTCTCTCAGATCACGCACATATAGAGTTCAAGTTGGAATCCTTCGTACCCGCGGGCCCTAAGTGGACCAGAAATCCAAGAAATACGTACTGGTGCCAGTTTTCCACGGAACAAATATATACTGCAAATTTATATTAAAATTAATGAACCAACGGAACGACTTAAAATAACAGATATTACATATATAGCCAAGAGGGCATCATTTGATGTAAACAGCAGACTCACCATTCAATTGAAACCTAGATTAATTATCAATTTACGCAGCTGCTGCTAGTCACTTGCGGTCCTGATGTTCCTTTTTACAAGTTTATCTACGAGGAGAATAATCGCAGTATCTTGTAACTATTTTATTGCAAAGATAATTCGCTCATCAACCGAGCTTCTAGGTTGTTGTCTTCACTAGTGATTTTAACACTTTTTGCAGTTTCTTCTTCTCGTACACATTTTGAATTCTTTTCACGCTTGAATTATAATTCAACGCAACCTTTTGCAGTGCATTGCCGCCCATGACACAACTACCATGCTCTGTCCGCTTCGAACGCAACCGAGAAGCGACGTGTGCGCATTTGCTAACTGCGCACTTCTTTCGGTCACGATAACTTATATTTCTGTTACCATTCAGGAATCTTAGGAAACTATCTGTAATTTTCAGATACCGTTTCTGAATGTTAATACAAATGTAGTAAATTTGATATAAAAGTTACTGAATTTCGTTTTCAGCAACCTCATTTCGTAAATTTCAGTTACTTCTGTATCGTAAATGTGTCGGAATTTTCCGAACGATTCTAACAGTTCATACCACACTCTCCATTCTCTTTTATCTTCCCTCATAGCACGGAACGTTCGATGCTATTAGCACTGTAAAGCTAGAGATCTAATAACTTCATGCTGTTATTTTTAATGTATAACAAATGAATCTGGGTTCCCACCAGTAGTATCATTTTAGTACCACTCGAGACTGTTTTTTCCTGAAACTATCCCTGAAATAATACTTTGTTTTCACAGCGAGGTTTCTCTTTCCAATCGCCATACGCGTTTCGCCCACGGTAGCATCGCTTCTTGCGAATTATGTAAAATCTACTCGATATCTCTTTATAATGTTTTTATTTGGAAAATCCAATAAATATTTGTAAGAATAAAATAAAAATCCAGATCTTTTCTAATAAAAAGCTTATATTTTATATAATTGTGAGAGTACAAATACTGGAAATGTGTCAGACAAAAATATATTTAAATTGAATTGAAGAGTAAGCGACTGCTTAGGACCACAACCAGAGCAAAAATGAATCTGGTTCATCTCCTCTAAAGATATTAGGCTCCTGGTTGACCCTAAGATCGTGAATATTTAGTCTACGACTCTACGGTGACTATGGGACTCTATCGCTGCAAGTCGCCAGAACTTTCCAAATGTTTAGAGGACGACTTCTAGGATCCCTTGAAACAGTCTGCCTCAGCTCAAGTTAGCTTCAGTGTGATTCCATAATAATGACTCAAGCCAAAAAGTAATGTTGAACAATGATATCATCAATATTCTAAAAATTAGTTGAATTATTCAATCGTGATACAATATTTTAGAAGTTATTTATGTAAGTTTTACTGATTCTGTTTGCCCTATGATATAAAAAACTTCTTTGCAGTAGCCTACAAATAAAATTTTCGCAACTATCATATTATTATTACAGTCGATTCTTGATTCACGAAAACAGTTGGTTTCAAAACAAAATTTCCAAAGAATTTCAAAGTTAAAAAATGTGTGGATTTCACCTATGACACTCTAGCACAAAAATGGCGTCGTATAAGAGCATTTTCGTCTCAATATTTATTGTACAATTGGTTGCAATATCATCAGCTGCCAGAAACAGAAGTAGAATAGTACCTGTGGGTACCATACGAGTACTCCAGTCATACCGCGGCAGGTTCATAGCAGGGATAACAGAAACAAGTATTTTAATCGTAACGGACCACGTCGCTCTGGAAAAATCAGTATTGCTCCCGCCCCATCCAACAGGAGATATCATTTCACATGAGGAATCTTTCAGAACTCAGGGAAATGAAATAATTACTCAGGTTCGTATTTCAGATGTTACAGAAAGACCTACTCCTGGAGGCCGTATTGAACTAATTAATGATGCTCCGGGATCTCGAATTTTCAACCTGAAATTCTTCAGTAAACCAAGATCTGGAATTCGTAAAACTGTATGGTTGTATGCTCATGATTTACTCAATTTGATTCTGATTTTTTCTTCACAATGAAAGCGACAAACTCATGAAGTCTAAAATTCTATTGGTGTACAATGTGAGCAAATAAAACTAATTTTCCTCATCTTGGCATCACTTCCATATATATTCCCACATGCATCCAATCGACTCTGTTCCAACAAGGCTGAGCAAATCTGGAAAATATATAAAAATCCAACAGGAATAATGTATCAGTATTAAAGATTTCAAGTTATGATAATTGTTATAAACCGTTCACATAACTTTGGGGCCGTTCAAAAAATACGTAGTGCCTTTAGAGGGAGGGGGGGGGGGTCACCTCTAGCGTTACGCTAATGTCATACTGTAACGGTCATTATTAACCCAATTTAATTCTAGTTTGTTTATCAGAATGAAAAAGAAGAAATCATTAGGTCTGAATTGTTGGTGTACAACTGTACACTGTATACAAATAAAACTAAATTTCCATATCTTCACATCACTTCTACATATATATATTTCCATACGCGTCTAACGCGTACAGCATGGTGATATTTCAAGATATCCAATGGTATGACAGGTATCTTCTGGATATTTTCGGGATATCCGTAAAATGCGGAAATTTTTGTATCCATTGGATGTCCATAAGGTAATCTTGGATATTTTTTACGTTTCTGGGATATTGAAATGTCCAACGTAAGATATCTATAAAATTATAATATCTCACAATGGACGTTTAAATATCCCAGAAACGTCCAAAAACATCGCAGATTATCTTATAGATATCCTACGTATATAGAAATTTCCACATTGTACGGATATCTTGAAAACATCCAGGAGATATCTGTAGGGCATCCACAGGATATCTACGGACATAAACTGGATATCCTGGAATATCTTGGTGGTCATATGGTATACGGGAATCTATTTATTAAACATCTCTCCAAACCTCTTTTATTATTATTTATCGCACGTGCCAAAGCATTTAAACAAATAAAGGCGCGTAAAGGAACACTGATAAGCAACTTTCACAGTACACGGACAAAAATGTGCATTGAATCAAGTAGACTAAATTACTACAAGGGACCGATTTTCTTGAATTAGGAAAATAATAGAATCAGGACAACTAATTGAATCAAGAATATATTCACTTGAAGAAAATAATTATTGAATTGATTTATTCCATCATACTTATTTGCGTGAAGTTTAATGAAATATTTAATTAAGAATATTATATTCTCATGATAAGTAACTAAAACCCTCACTAAATGTTTCTTGATGCAAGTAAATTCATCTACTTACTTTTGACTACTATTTACTTTAAAATAATTTTTGTGTTCTTGAGACAAGAAAATGAATATATTTTGGTCAAGAAATAATGTCTCTCAGCATGATGCTTGAATATTTTGCTTCAAATAATTACTGATTTGGAACAAATGTCTGATTTTTTCAAAGATGCGTATGGTATCAAGTTGGAATCACATCAGTTTACTCGATATAAGAACTGTAGAGTTGATACAATACACATTACACACATACGAAGCAAATTAATATATTTACCTAGATTTTTTTACTTCTTACTGCATAAATATCTTATGTTCAACAATTTTGTATATATACAATGCGGATATTATATGTAAATTTATGAAAATTGATTAAAACAAAAATGTACAATCCATAATATGCAACTACTTAATACAAGATCTGCGAAACCTCTCTCGTATCTGAACTATCTATACATTATAGATAGGGAAATTTTCTAGCGAAAAAAAAAGAAAAAACGTTATACAAAATTGAATCAGATGCCGACATTTTTCAGTTTTTTATATAGTGTCAATTACTGGTCATATTTAAAAAACTGGAAAATGTCGGCTTCTGATAAAATTTTACATGAAGTTTCGTCTTTTTTTCCGCTGGAAAATCTCCCTATATACATTTATATTAAGAAATTTATAATTAAATTAAGTAACAATAAATTATACCAAGAAAGTAGAAAATATAAACTATAAAAATAGTTACTTAGTTCAATGCATTTTTTAAATTTAAACTAGTAAATATAAATTTCATTCAAGCATCTCATTTCAATAATTTAATATAACAATGGTTTGATTTAAAAATGTAATTCTCTTCTTAAGTACAAAATTATTAAGTTGAGGCACTAGGCATTGTTCCGGTACTACATATTTATAGATTAAGACAATATATTCTTGACGTGCGTCAGAGATAATATCTTAGAAGTAAACTATGTTTTGCATTTGAATACACCTCTATATGAAGTAATAGAATGAAGTTTCAGGATAATAAGATGTGCTATTTCATCTGAGAATACATTTTTTTAGATCAAGAAAATGTACATTTGTTCTAAGCATACGGTACCAAGTATTTATTTATTTGGACCATACTTTGGGGATTCGATGGTGATTGGAATAAATTGTGA
>CAKNYM010049479.1:13172-38792 GCA_932195095.1 Andricus curvator
TTCAAAATAGAACTATTCCAAATAAACCGTTCAAACTTACATCATTTGAAACTGTAAACATTTCGAATTATTAAATCTTCAATTGTAAGTCTTAAAAATTGAAGCAGTTTATATTTAAAATCGTTAAAATTAAATAATTTTCAATTATACATTTTTAAAATTAAACTATTCTAAAAAAAACGTTCAAAATTACATTATTTTAAACTGTAAACATTCGAAATTAATGAATCTTTAAAATTGAAGAATTTTCAATTTTCAATCTTCAAAATTAAACTATTCATAGCTCATAATTAAAAAAAAGTCATTTCTTTTGAATTTGTCTCTGAAACCCTTTTTATGGACAATATTTCAATTTTTTTCAAGAGAAAAGGATTGTTTCGATTTTAGTCCTAAAATTTGAACTTTCGAAGTCAAATGTTTCGAGAAAAAGGTTTTAATTTTTTGCGATCGTAGTCTTAGCGAAAAATTAAAAAGAAACTAATTTTTTTCTTCAAATTTGCTGAGTCCTAACATATTTTTTTAAAGAGAAATACAATCTGGAAGGCATTTTTTCATGTTTGTATCGGTATTCCAAATCTGCTATTTATAAACATTTCAAAACCGACTTTTATATGAAAAAAAATTTTGTTTTGAAATGGGCACCCTAATATTTGGGAATACTTTAGGAATTACAAAGTTCGAACTTTATTATCTTCTAGCAAAATCAAATAAAAATTTAAATAAATAATTCTTCTACAGGTCTTTTATGATCAAGCAAACATTCGTCAGGTCGACGTTCCCTCTTTCTCTGGATCCTTTGGTATTTTGCCAAAACACGTACCAACCCTAGCAGTTTTGAAACCCGGAGTGGTGACTGTTTTCGAACAAAGTGGCGAGACGAAAAAAGTATTTGTCTCTTCCGGAACAGTCACGATCAACGAAGACTCCAGTGTACAGGTATCGTCAAAAATCAAAACTTAAAAAAATTCTGTTTTAAGATCTCTACATTGTTTATATATTTAAAGAATCTATAAATCAAAATTTAAGAAATTAATTTCAGAATAAATAAAAATTTGCATTGTGCTTTAACTTCCAATATTGAAATTTAACTGCGAAATTCTTGATAAAGAATTAATAAAGATAAATAAAATTTTGAATCTTTAAAGGAATTTCAACCTAATAGTTACATTTTCGACCAAGAAATGAATTTTCGACCGAAAAGGTAAATTATTCACCAAGAAGATTAATATTCTCGAACGAAAAATGAAGTTTCAACAAGATAGAGACATTTTCAACCAAATAGCTGAATTTTCAAGTAAATAAGATAAATGTTAAACCAAACATGAAAGATTTAAATTTCCAGTTAGAAATATTAATTTACAACAACAAAAAGTTTATAACAAAATAGTTGAATTTTGAACAAAAATCATTTTCTATTACAAACTTTAAATATTGAAGAGTCGTCAATTGCAAATCTTAAATATTAAGGAATTTTCAATTTAAAATCTTCAAAATTGAACTATTTTGAAAAAATGATTTAAAATCAGATCATTTTAAACTATAAGCATTCGAAATTAATGAATCTTCAATTATATATCCCAAAAATTCAAGAATTTTGAAATTCAAATCGTTAAAATTGAAGAATTTTCAATTTTAAATCTTCAAAATTAAACTATTCCAAAAAATGCATTCAAAGTTGCATCAATTTCTTCAAAAAAACGTTCAAAGTTACATCGTTTGTTGCTTTGTTACTGTATTTAAAAAAAGGTACATCATTCATTTAACCAAAAAAATGAATTTTTAACCCAATCGTTGAATTTTCAACCTAAAAGACAAATTTTCAACAAATTAGTTAAATTTTTAAGCAAAGAAATTAATTTTCAACTAAAATAATGAATCCTCAACCAAAAAAAAGGCATTTTTAACCAAACAGTTGAATTTGTTACCAAAAAGACCAATTTTCAACAAAATTGACGAATTTTCAACTAAGCAGATTAAACTTCTATAAACAAAAAAATACAACAAAAAAGGGAATAGTTACATTTTCAGTTAAAAAAATAAATTTTCAATAAGAACAAAAATAATTTTCAATCAAGAAGATGAATTAGTCACTGAGAAGATTAATATTCTTCCATGAAAAATGAAGTTTCAACAAGATACAGAAATTTTCAAAGAAATAGCTGAATTTTCAAGTAAAGAAGATAATTGTCAAAGCAAACATGAAATATAAATATGAAAATATAAATTTTCAGTTTAAAAAATTCATCTTCAACCCAAAAAAAGACTTTTTAAGATAACAGTTACATTGTTAAGAAAATAAATTCATTTTTAACTAAAATAATGAATCTTCAACAACAACAAAATGAATTTTTTACCAAATTATTATTTTAGGGGATAAATAATTAAAAATACAAAATTTCGAATAAACATTTCTTTTTTAAGTTTATTTGTTCATTTGTTTTTAAAGTTAAATAAATATATAATTTTCTTAAGATTCTTAACAAATTTCAAAATTTTTTTGAAGCTTCGAGATATGTCGAAAAAGTATAATGTTTTATTTTTCAGGATTTTGAAAATTTTTAAGAAAAATTCGAATCAGTTTGAAAGATATTTAGGACTCTTAGAATTTTAAAATTAAATGATTAATTATTAAATTAATTTTAAAACTCTTAGAATTTTAAACTGACTCGAAATATTCCTAAAATTTGGAAAAATCTTTTAAAATTAAAAAAATTGCCCTTAAATTTTCCAGATATTTTCGAAATTTGTAGAAATATTTTGAAACTATAATAATAATTTGAAATATTTTGAGAATTTTTCAAATTTTGTTTTTAAATCAATTTTTTTAAATAAAAAGTAATTAAAAATTTTCCCAGGAATCTCAAGAAATTTCTTTATTTCCTTCAAATCTCTCTAATTCTTAAAATGCTTCGAAATTTTTTTCGAAATCTTCAAAAATTTACATTTTGTTTAAAATTTGTGGAAATATTTTCAAACTTAAAATCATTTTTTAACAATTTTAAAAACTTTTAAACGTTCTGTATATCTTTTTAAAATTCTTCGAATTCTTCCAAAATTTTTCTTGAAATTCTGAAAAATTAAAAAACTTGCCCTTTAATCTTCCAGATTCTGTTTTGACAATTTTGGAAATTTTTTGAAATGTTTTAAATTCTTTTTAAATATTCTCTTGAAATTAATTTTTCCAAATAAAAACTCATTTAAATTTTCCCATGAATTTTAGGAACATTTTTTTATTATCGTGAAACTTTTCAAAATCCTTAAGAAGTTTCAAAATTATTTTTTCCAAATATTCAAAAATATACATTTTTCAAAACTTTTTAAAAATGTTTTCAACTTTTAAATTAATGTTGAAACTTTTTCAAACTTCTTAATGTCTCTTAATATTACTCAAATTTTGTATACACCCTTGTAACTGAAAATTTAACTCGTACATGTTTGGTTCAAAATTTATCTTCTTAAGTTGAAAATTCAAATATCTGGTTTAAAATACTTGTATTTTATTGAAAACTCGAATTTTGTGGGAGAATATTTAATCTTCTTGGTGACTAATTCATCCTTTTGTTTGGAAATTCCTTAAAAAATTCAAATATTTGGTTGAAAATTCATGTACTTTGTTAAAAATCCATTTTATTGGTTGAAAATGTGAAAATTGATCTTTTTGGTTGAAAATGAGATTTTTCTTATTTAGAATTAATTTTTTTAACTGGAAAGATAATTTCCATTTTTTGTCTAAAATTTATCTATTTTGATAGAAATTTAATCTTCTTGGTTGAAAATTATACTATTTCGTTGAAAATTTACTTTAATTTTATTGAAAAGTAATAGTTTTTACTGAAAATGTAACTATTCTATTTTTAGTTAAAAATTTATCTGTTTTCAGTAAAAATTTAACTATTTTTTGAAAATCCGTATTTTTTTTGTAAAAGAGTACTCTCATTAGTTGAAATTTCATCTTTTTCGTTAAAAATTAAGTTCTTTGGTTGAAAATTCGCTTGTTTTTTGTTTGGAAATTTATTTCACTAACTGAAAATTAGCTCGAATTATATCTAAAATTTTGAAAAATCTTTGAAAATTAAAATCCTTCAGATTTTTTGTCGACATTTCTAGAAATTTGTGGAAATTTTTGGAAATTGTTTAAATTTTCTTTTAAAATTAATTGTTCAAAATAAAAATACATTAAAATCTTTCCTAGGAAGCTCCAGAAAAGTTTTTTGTTTTCTTGAATCCTTTCAAACTTCATAAGAATCTTCGATAATTTTTTCGAAATATTCAAAAATTTACATTTTGTTTTGAGTTTTTGTAAATCTTTTCAAATTTCAAATTATTTTTCAATCATTCCCAAAACATTCAAACCTTTAGAATATCTTTTAAAATTATTCGAATTTTTCTAAAAATTTTCTTAAAATTTCGAAAAATAAACAAAATTGCCATTAAATCTTTCAGATTTTTTTTCTACATTTGTAGAAATCTTTTGAAATGTTTTGAAATCTGTTTAAATTTTCTTTAAAATGCATTTTTCAAAATAATGTAATCTTGCTAATTGAACAATTTATTTTTAAAATCGTTCATATTCATTTTGGAAATTTTATAAAACAATTAAAGATGTCTTGAAATCTTTGTTAATTTTCTCTTAAAATTAATTTGTCAAAAGAAAAAATTAGTATAAATTTTGCCAGCAATTTTAAGCAATTTTTTTATTGTCGTGAAACCATTCAAAATCTTTCAGAAGCTTCAAAATTTTCATTTCCATTTATTCAAAAATTTACGTTCTTTTTAACTTTTTAAACACGTTTTTAAGTTTTAAATTAATTTCGAATCTTTTTTAAACTTCTAAATGTCTTTTAAACTTGATAGAATTTTTTATAAAACTTTGTAACCTTCTAACTGAACATTTTTGCTTTAAAATCGGTCATATTATTTTTAGAAAGTTTAGGATATAATTAAACATGTTTGAAATCGTTCTCAATTTTGTCTTAGAATTTATTTTTTAAATTAAAAAATCAGTTTAAATTTTCCCAGGAAATTTAAGAAATATTTTCATTCTCTTGAAACATTTTCAAATTGTCAAAAAACTTATTTTTTAATAATCTTTAAAAATCTACACATTACATCTTTTAAACTGACTCAAATAATTCCTAAAATTTTGAAAAATCCTTGAATATTAAAAAAAATTTCCATTATATCTTCCAGATTCTTGACCTTCTAAATATCTCTTAAACTTACTCGAATTAAAATCGTCCACATTCTTTTTCGAAATTTTAGGAAATAATTTTAAATGTTTTGAAATATTTGTGATTTTTCTCTGAAAATTTATTTTTGAAGGTAAAAATCAGTTTGAATTTTCCCAGGAAATTTAAGAAATGCTTGTATTATCGTGAAACCTTTCAAAACCTTTAAAAGCTTCAAAATTTGTATTTCCAAATATTCAAAAATGTGCGGTTTTTTCTAACTTTTTTGAAATATTTTCAAATTTTTAATTAATTTTGAATTTTCTTAAAACTTGTAAATGTCTTTCAAACTTGATTGAATTTTTGATAAAACTTTGTAATCTTGCTAATTGAAATTTTTTTTTTAAAAACCGTCCACATTGTTTTTCGAAATTTTAAGAAATAGTTTTAAATGTTTTGAAATCTTTGTCAGTTTCGCTTAAAATTTATGTTTTCAAATAAAAATCAGTTGAAATACTCCCAGCAATTTTAAGAACTCTCTTTCATTCTCTTGAAACATTTTAAAATTCTTAGAAAGTTTTTTTTAGAAATTTTCAGAAAGCTACACTTTACATTTTTATATCAAAGTGCTGAGTACTTTTGTTCCATTGATTATTATTATTATTATTATGAAATTTTGGAATATTAATTATTATTACAATTATTTAGATAACATAAATGATATTTCAACAAAAAAAGATTTTAATTTCAAATAACAAATATAGTTAAATTCAAGCCAAAAAAGACGAATTTAAAAAAAAGCTGAATCCTCAACCAAGAAAAAAAATTAATGTTTACCAGTTGCATTTTTAACCATAAAAGATTACGTTTATTAAAAAAGAGACGAATTTTCCACAAAATAGTACAATTTTTTACATGGAAATATGAATTTTGAACGAAATAGATGAATTTTCTACCAAAAAAGACGAATTTTCAACGAAATAGTGACATTGTCAATCAAAAAAAGATGATTTTTTAACTAAAAAGATGTATTTTTATTTGTTTCAATGAATTTTTAATAAACTAGTTGAACCCTCGACCAAAAAGACGAATTTTCAACCAAATAGTTCAACTTTTGATTAAAAAAGATTTTCCAGTCATGAAAGAAAAAAATTGTCAAACAAATTATTATTTTAGGGGATAAATAATTTATAATACAAAATAAAAATTTCGAATAAACATTTCTTTTTTAATTTTATTTGTTCATTTGTTTTTAAAGTTGAAGAAATATATAATTTTCTTAAGATTCTTGAGAAAATTCAAAATTTTTATTGAAGCTTTCAGATATGTCGAAAAAGTATAATTTTTTATTTTTCAGGATTTTGAAAAATTTTAGGAAAAATTCGAGTCAGTTTGAAAGATATTTAGGACTTTTAGAAGTTTTTTAAACTGACTCGAACTATTCCTAAAATTTTGAAAAATCTTTCAAAATTGAAAAAATTGCCCTTAAATCTTCCAGATATTTTCGAAATTTCTATAAATATTTTGAAATTATAATAATATTTTGCAATATTTTGAAACTTTTTCAAATTTTCTTTAAAAATTAATTTTTTAAAATAAAAAGTAATGTAAAATTTTCCCAGGAATATCAAGAAATTATTTTATTTTCTTGAAACCTCTCAAACTTCTTAAAAAGCTTCGAATTTTTTTTCGAAATTTTCAAAAATTTACATTTTGTTAAAAATGTTTGGAAATTTTCTCAAACTTAAAATCATTTTTCAATCATTTTCAAAACTTTTAAACCTTCTAAATATCTTTTAAAATTCTTCGAATTCTTCCAAAAATTTTCTTGAAATTCTTAAAAATTAAAGAACTTGCCTTCAAATCTTCCAGATTCTGTTTTGATAATTTTGGAAATCTTTTGAAACGTTAAAATTAAAAAAAAATATTATCTTAAAATTAATCTATCAAAATAAAAAATCAGTTTAAGTTTTCCCATGAATTTTAGGAACATTTTTTTATTATCGTGAAACCTTTTAATTTTTTTTTTCAAATTTTGTATAAAATTTTGCAATCTTACTAATGGAAAGATTTGGGCTTTAAAATCTTTCCCATTCTTTTTCGAAACTTTAGAAAATAATTTAAAATCATTTGAAATCTTTATCAATTTTCTCTAAATTTATTTTCAAAATAAAAAATGAGTTTAAATGTTCCCAGGTAGTTAAAGAAAGTTTTTTTATTTTCTTGAAGCCTTTTAAACTTCTTAAAAAGCTTCGACATTTTTTTCGGAATCTTCCAAAATTTACATTTTTTTTAATTGTTTGAAATGTTTTCAATATAGCTTATCTTTTAAAGTAATTCGAATTTTTCGAAAAATTTTCTTAAAATTCTGAAAAATTACAAAAATTGCCTTAAAGTCTTCCAGAATCTGTTATGACGAATTTAGAAATCTTTCGTGATCTTTTAAAATACTTTGTCATCTTTTAAAATGTTTTTAAATATTTTCAAATTAGCTTATCTTTTAAAGTAATTCGAATTTTTCCAAAAATTTCTTAAAATTCTGAAAAATTACAAAAATTGCTTTAAAGTCTTCCAGAATGTGTTATGACGAATTTAGAAATCTTTCGTGATCTTTTAAAATATTTTGCCATCTTTTAAAATGTTTTTAAATATTCTCTTAAAATTATTTATTCAAAACCAAGAATCAGTTCAAATTTTCCCGTGAATTTTAAGAAACCTTTTTTATTATTGTGAATCCTTTCAACATCCTTAAGAAGCTACCATTTTTTTCAAATATTCAAAAATGTACATTTTTTTAAAATATTTTCAACTTTTAAAATAATTCTGAATCTTTTTAAAATTTCGAAATGTCATAAACTTACTCGCATTTTTTATAAATCTCTTGAAAATGTTCAAAATAAAAAATCAGTTTACATTCTTGAGAAAATTGATTTTTTTTTACGATTTCAGATATGTCGAAAAAGTATAATTTTTTTATTTTTCAGGATTTTGCAAAATTTTAGAATATATTCGAGTCTGTTTAAAAGATATTTAGGACTTTTAGAAGTATTGAAGATAAATATCTTTTAAACTGATTCGAAGTATTCCTAAAATTTTGAAAAATATTCGAAAATTAAAAAAAAATGTCTTTAAATCTTTCAGATATTTTCGACATTTGTAGAAATCTTTGGAAATGTTTCTATACCTTTTTAAATTCTCTTTAAAAATTGATTTTTCAAAATAAAAAGTCATTAAACATTTTTTCAGGAATCTCTTTTTGAAATTTTTGAAAATTTACTTTTTGTTTTAAATTTTTGGAAATATCTTCAAATTACAAATTATTTCTTTTTCTTTATCATTTCCAAAACTTTTAAACTTTTTAAATATCTTTTAAAATTATTCGAATTTTTCTAAAATTTTTCTGAACATTCTAAAAAATTAAAAAAAAAAATGTCTTCAAAACTTCCAGATTCTGTTATGACAATTTTGGACATATTTTTAAATCTTTTAAGATGTTTTTAAATATTCTCTTAACATTAATTTTTCAAGATAAAAAATCAGTTCAAATTATCCCACGAATTTTAATAAATATTTTTAATTATCGCGAAACCTTTCAAAAAGCCTAAGAAGTTTTTGAATTTTTATTTCCAAATATTCAAAAATGTACGTTTTCTTCTAAGTTTTTTGAAATGTTTTCAAGTTCAAAATTAATTTTGCATCTTTTCAAAACTTCTAACTGTCTCCTCAACTTGACAGAATTTGGTTATAAAACTTTGTGATCTTGCTAATTGACAAAGTTCGCTTTAAAATGACCAATATTATTTTTTGAAAATTGAAGAAATAATTTTAAATGTTTTTAAATCTTTGTCAATCTTCTCTTCAAATTAATTTTTTTTTAAATAAAGAATCAGTTTAAATTTTCCAAGGATTTTTGTTATTATCTTCAAAATTTTTTAAAATCTTAAAGAGCTTCTTCACTTTTGAAATCTTCAAAAATCTACACATTACAATTTGTATGTTGAAGTACGGAACAACTTTATTCCATTGATTATTATTATTATTGAATATATTATTTAAATAACCTTAAATTTGTCATGAGCCTGAAGTTTGCAGACTTTTTATTCTAAACGGGGAAAAAGGCTTCAAAATAGCTCCAAAACTCGAATAAAAAATTCAAAATAAATTCAACACCTTTTTCTGAACTTTTGAAAATTGTAATGTGTTTAAAATATTTGTAACTTAAGAATTAGGAAAACTTTAGCAATTAACAGATACTTTTCTACCTTATATTTCTTGAACGAAAAACATTAACTTTTGTATTTCAAATTATTGAAGACCTTTGTTCCATTGATTATTATTAAATTATTGAATATATTATTTAAATAATATAAATTATATTTCAACCAAAAAAGATTTTTATTTTAAATTAAAAATAGTTGAATTCATGCCAAATAATATAATATAATTAATAATACCAAATTAATTTTCACCAGTTCCATTTTAAACCAAAAAAGATTAAGTTTTTTTTTTAAAAGAGACAAATTTTCTACAAAACAATTCAATATTTTAAAACGAAAATATGAATTTTTAATGAAATAGATGAATTTTCTACCAAAAACGACGAATTTTCAACGAAATAGTGACATTGTCGACCAAAGAGAGGAATTTTTTACTAAAATGATGAATTTTTAGTAAAAAAATGCATTTTTAAGAAAGTAGTTGAATCCTCGAGCAAAAAAGGTCATTTTTCAATCAGTTGGATTATCTTGTATCTTGTATCTTATATCCGGGAAACATACATTTTCAACAAAATAGTAGAATCCTCAATAAAAACGGAATTATTAAAAAAAAAAAAAAGCATTGCAACTAAATAGTTCAAATTTTATCTTAAAAAAGATTTCTCAGTCACGAAAGAAAGAAATTCACTTAAATTATTATTTTTGGGGGATAAATAATTTAAAATACAAAATAAAAATCTCGAACAAACATTTCTTTTGTAAGTTTTTTTGTTCATTTGTTTTCAAATTTAAATAAATATATAATTTTGCTAAGATTCTTGAGAAAATTCAAATTTTTTTTGAAGTTTTCAGATATTTCGAAAAAGTATAATTTTGTATTTTTCAGGATTTTCAAGAATGTTAGGAAAAATTCGAGTCAGTTTAAAAGATATTTAGGACTTTTTAAAGTTTGGAAGATAAATATCTCTTAAACTGACTCGAACTATTCCTAAAATTTTGAAAGATCTTTCAAAATTAAAAAAAAATTGCCGTAAAACTTCCAGATATTTTCGAAATTTGTAGAAATATTTTGAAATTATAATAATATTTTGAAATATTTTGACCCTTTTCAAATTTTCTTTAAAAATTAATTTTTCAAAATAAAAAGTAATTCAAAATGTCCCCAGGAATCTCAAGAAATTTTTTTATTTTTTTGAAACCTCTCAAACTTCTTAAAAAGCTTCGAAATTTGTTTCGAAATCTTCAAAAATTTACATTTTTGTTTAAAATTTTTGGAAATCTTTTCAAGCTTAAAACCATTTTTTAACCATTTTAAAAACTTTTGAACCTTCAAAATATCTTTTAAAATTCTTCGAATTCTTCCCAATTTTTTTTTTTTTTTAAATTCTGAAAAATTAAAAAACTTGCCATCAAATCTTCCAGATTCTGTTTTGACAATATTTTGGAAATCTTTTGAAATATTCAAATTAAAAAAAAAACATCTTAAAATTAATTTTTCAAAATAAAAAATCAGTTTAAATTTTCCCAGGAATTTTAAGAAAGTTTTTTTTTTAAATCTTCAAAAATGAACATTTCGCTTTAAATTTTTTGAAATATTTTCAAAATTTCAAATTATTTTTTTAAATATTTCTAAAACTTTTAAACCTTCTAAATATCTTTTAAAATTAATCGAATTTTTCCAAAAATTTTCTTAAAATTCTGAAAAATTACAAAAATTGCCTTACAATCTTCGAGAATCTGTCATAACGATGTTATCAATCTTTTTTAATCTTTTAAAATCACTTGTCTCTTTTAAAATAATTTTAAATATTCTCTTAAAATTAATTTTTCAAAATAAAAAATCACGTCAAATTTTCCCATGAATTCTAAGAAAATTTGTTTACAAACGTGAATCCTTTCAAAATCCTCAAGAAGCTTCAAAACAAAATTTCCAAATATTCAAAAATGTACATTTTTTTAAACTTTTGATATATTTTCAACATTTAAATTAATTGTGAATCTTTTTAAAATTTCGAAATGTTTTAAACTTACTTGCATTTTTTTAATAAATTTTTGTAATCTTACTAATTGAAAGATTTTGCATGAAAATCTTTCCCATTCTTTTTCGAAATTTTAGAAAATAATTTAAAATCTTTTTAAATCTTTGTCAATTTTCTCTTAAAATTTATTTTCAAAATAAAAAATCAGTTTAAATATTCCCAGGAATTTTAAAAGATTTTTTTATTATCTTGAAACCTTTTAAAATTCTTAAAAAGCTTTTTCAATTTTGAAATCTACAAAAATGTACTAATTACATATTGTATATCAAAATGCAAAAAAATTAAAACTTCATCCAATCACGAACACGAGTTTCCCGACAACAATAGTTTCAAATTGTTTCGAGTAATTTCGAGATGTTTCGTGAAATAATCGAAAATGGCGCCATGCGCTTTTTAATAATTGACAAGTAGCAAAAGCGCGCTACGCGCGCGCATGCATGTTTTTAGAAGTCTCGAAAGAGACGACATTTGTTCCATTGATTATTATTATTAAATTATTGAATATATATTATTTAGATAACACAAATGATATTTCAACCAAAAAGAATTTAATTGTAAATAAAAAATAGTTGAATTCATGCCAAAAAAGACAAATTTAAAACAGAATAGCTGAATCCCCAACAAAAAAATTAATTTTTACCAGTTGCATTTTAAACCAAAAAAGATTAAGTTTTTAAAAAGATGTGACCAATTTTCTACAAAATAGTTCAATTTTTTAACACGAAAATATGAATTTTTGATGAAATAGATGAATTTTCTACCAAAAAAAGATGAATTTTCAACGAGATCGTGACATTGTCAACCAAAGAAATGAAAATTTTTGACTAATATTACGAATTTTTAGTAAAAAAAAAATGAATTTTTAACAAAGTAGTTGAATCCTCGACCAAAAAAAGATTAATTTTCAATCAGTTGCATTTTTAACCGAGAAACAGAAGTTTTCCAAAAAAGAGTTCTTCCATCTTAAAAAAGATTTGTCACTCATGGAAGAAAAAAAAATCACCCAAATTATTATTTTTGGGGGATAAATAATTTAAAATACAAAATAAAAATCTCTGCAAAACATTTATTTTTCAAGTTTCTTTGTTCATTTGTTTTTAAAGTTAAATAAATATATAATTTTTCTAAGATTTCTTGAGAAAATTCGAAAGATTTTTTGAAGCTTCCAGATATGTCGCAAGAGTATAATTTTTCATTTATCCGGATTTTGAAAAATGTTAGGAATAGTTCGAGTAAGTTTGAAAGATATTCAGACGTTTGGAGGTTTTGACGATAAATATCCTAAAATTTTGAAAAATCTTTTAAAATAAAAAAAATTGCCCTGAAATCTTCCAGATATTGTCGAAATTTGTAGAAATATTTTGAAATTATAATAATATTTTGAAATATTTTGAAACTTTTTCAAATTTTCTTTAAAAATTAATTTTTCAAAATAAAAAGTAATAAAAAATTTTCCCAGGAATCTCAAGAAATTTTTTTATTTTCTTTAAACTTCTGAAATTTCCTAAAAAGCTTCGAAATTTTGGTCGAATCTTCAAAAATTGACATTTTGTTTACAATTTTTGGAAATCTTTTCAAACTTAAATTCATTTTTTAACCATTTTCAAAACTTTTGAACCTTCCAAATATCTTTTAAAATTCTTTGAATTCTTCCAAAATTTTTCTTGAAATTCTGAAAAATTAAAAAACTTGCCTTCAAATCTTCCATATTGTGTTTTGACAATTAAGGAAATCTTTCGAAATATTAAATTTTTGTTTAATATTATATCAAAATTAATTTTTTAAAATAAAATATCAGTTTAAATTATCTCATGAATTATAAGAAACATTTTTTATTATCGTGAAACCTTTTGAAATTAAAAAAAAAATTTCATAAAATTTTGCAATCTTTAACATTTTTTTCCGAAATTTTAGAAAATAATCTAAAACATTAGTCAATTTTCTCTTAAAATTTATTTTCAAAATAAAGAATCAGTTTAAATTTTCCCAGGAATTTAAAAAAGTTTTTTTATTTTCTTGAAGCCTTTTAAACTTCTTAAAAAGCTTTGAAATTTGTTTTAAAATCTTAAAAATTTACATTTTGTTTCAAATTTTTGAAAATCTTTTTAAACTCTGAATATCATTTAAAATTCTTCGAATTCTTCCAAAATTTTTCTTGAAATTCTGAAAAATTAAAAAATTTGCCTTCAAACCTTCCAGATTCTGTTTTGACAATTTTGGAAATCTTTTGAAATGTTAAATTCTTTTTTAATATTATCTTGAAATTAATTTTTCAAAATAAAAAATCAGTTTGAATTTTCCCAGGAATTTCAAGACATTTTTTTACTATGGTAAAATCTTTAAGAAGCTTTAAAATTTCTATATCCAAATATTCAAAAATGTAAGTTTTTTAAAAACTTTTTTGAAATGTTTTCAAGATTTAAATTAATTTTTAATATTTTAAAAACTTCTAAATGTCTCTTGAACTTGATCGAATTTTTTACGGATATTTGTAATTTGCTAATTGAAAGATTTTGCTTTAAAATCTTTCCCATTCTTCTTCGAAATTTTAGAAAATTATTGAATCCTCGACGAAAAAATATTAATTTTCAATTAGTTTAATTTTTAACCGAAAAAGACGAATCTTCAACAAAATAGTGGAATTCTCAACCAAAACAAATTAAATGAATTTGAATACAAAATAAAATTTTTGAATAAATATTTCTTTCTTAGGTTTATTTGTTCATTTGTTTTTATGGTTATAGAAATATAATTTTTGTAGGATTCTTGAAAAAATTCAAAAAGATTTTTAAAGATTTCAGATATGGCGATATTCGAGATTTGTAGCAATCTTTTGAAATGTTTTGAAAACTTTTCAAATTTTCCTTAAAAATTCATTTTTCAAAATAAAAAGTCATTACACATTTTCTCAGGAATCTCAAGAAAGGTTTTTCATTTTCGTGAAGCCTTTGAAACTTCTTGAAAAGCTTAGAATTTTTTTTGAAATCTTCCAAAATTAAATTTTTTTTTTTTAATTTGTAATCTTTTCAAATTTCCAATTATTTTTTAATCCTGTCCAAAACATTTAAATTTTCTAAATATCTTTTGAAATTATTTGAATTTTTCAAAAAAAAGTTCTTAAAATTCTGAAAAATAAAAAATATGCCTTCAAGTATTCCAGGTTCTGTTTTGAAAACTGTGGAAATTTTTTGAAATGTTTTTAAATCTTTTTGAATATTGTTTTGAAATAAATTTTTCAAAATAAAAAAACCAGTTTAAATTATTTAATGAATTTTAAGAAATATGTTTTATTATCGTGAAACTCTTCAAAATGCTTAAGAAGCTTCAACATTTTTATTTACAAATATTCAAAAATGTACATTTTTCAAGTTTTAAACAATTTTTTTGAGTTCTAAATTAATTTTGAATCTTTTTAAAACTCCTAAATATTTCTTAAACTTACTCGAATTTTGTATAAAACTTTGTAATCTTGCTAAATGAACATTTTTGCTTTAAAATCGTCCACATTCTGTTTCGAGATTTTAGGAACTAATTAAAAAAATTTTGAAATATTTGTCAATTTTCTCTTAAAACTTATTTTTCAAAATAAAAATTGAGTTTAAATTTTGCCAGGAATTTTGAGAAATGTTTATTTCAAAATATTCAAAAACGTGCGTTTTTTCTAACTTTTTTGAAATGTTTTCAAGTTTTAAATAAACATTGAATCTTTTTAAAACTTCTAAATGTTTGTTAAATTTGATCAGATTTGTTATAAATCTTTGTAATCTTGATAATTGAAAAATATGCCTTTAATATCATCCATATTCTTTTTCGAAATTTTAAGACATAATTGAAAATGTTTTTAAATCTTTGTCAATTTTCTCTTAAAATTTTTTGTTTTAAATTAGGAATCAGTTCAAATTTTCCCAGGAATTTTAAGACATTTTTATTATCTTGAAACCTTTTAAAATTCTTAAAAATCTTCTCGATATTTTCGAAATTTGTAGAAATATTTTGAAATATTTTGAAACTTTTTCTTTAAAAATTAATTTTTCAAAATAAAAAGTAATAAAAAATTTTCTCAGGAATCTCAAGAAATTCTCTGATATTCTTGAAACCTCTCAAACTTCTTAAAAAGCTTCGAAATTTTTTTCGAAATCTTAAAAAATTTACATTTTGTTAAAAAATTGTGCAAATCTTTTCAAACTTAAAATTATTTTTCAACCATTTTCAAAACTTTTAATCCTTCTAAATTTCTTTTAAAATTTTTCTCTAAATTTTGATAAATTAATAAACTTGCCTTCAAATCTTCCAGATTCTGTTTTTACAATTTTGGAAATCTTTTGAAACGTTAAAATTTTGTTAAATATTATCTTGAAATTAATCTTTCAAAATGAAAAATCAGTTTAATTTATCCCATGAATTGTGAGAAATATTTTTTATTATCGTGAAATCATAAAAAACTTTTTTTTTAATTTTGTATAAAATGTTGCAATTTTGCCAATGGAAAGATTTTGCTTGAAAATCTTTCCCATTCTTTTTCGAAATTGTAGAAAATAATTTAAAATCTTTTGAAGCCTTTGTCAATTTTCTCTTAAAATTTATTTTCAAAATAAAAAATCAGTTAAAATTTTCCCAGGAATTTTAAGAAAGTTCTTTTATTTTCTTGAAGCCTTTAAAACTTCTTAAAAAGCATCGAAATTTTTTTCGAAAGCTTCAAAAATTTACATTTTGTTTTACATTTGTCGAAATATTTTCAAATTATCTTGTCTTTTAAAAGAATTCGAATTTTTCCACAAAATTTTTTAAAATTCTCAAAAATTACAAAAACTGTATGACGAATTTAGAAATCTTTTGTAATCTTTTAAAATATTTGATCATCTTTAAAAAAGTTTTTAAATATTCTCTTAAAATTATTTATTCAAAACAAAGAATCAGTTCAATTTTTTTCATGAATTTCAAGAAAATTTTTTTATTATCGTGAATCCTTTCAAAATCCTTAAGAAGCTACACAATTTTTTTCCAAATATTCAGAAATGTACATTTTTTGAAACTTTTGAAATATGTTCAACTTTTAAATTAATTCTGAATCTTTTTAAAATTTCGAAATGTCATAAACTTGATTGCATTTTTTATATATCTTTGTAATCTCGCTAACTAAAAGATTTTGCTTGAAAATCTTTCCCATTCTCCTTCGAAATTTTAGAAAACTATTTAAAATCTCTTTAAATCTCTGTCAATTTTCTCTTAAAAATGTTCAAAATAAAAAATCAGTTTACATTCTTGAGCATTTTTATTTTTTTTTTGACGATTTCAGATATGTCGAAAAACTAGAATTTTTTTTATTTTTCAGGATTTTGCAAAATTTTAGAAAAAATTCCAGTCTGTTTAAAAGATATTTAGGACTTTTAGTAGTTTTGAAGATAAATATCTTTTAAACTGATTCGAACCATTGCTAAAATTTTGAAAAATAGTCGAAAATTAAAAAAAAGTTACCTCAAATCTTTTAGGTATTTTCGAAATTTGTAGAAATCTTTTAAAATGTTTTTGTACCTTTTTAAATTCTCTTTAAAAATTGATTTTTCAAAATAAAAAGTCATCAAAAATTTGTCCAGGAATCTCTTTTTGAAATTTTCGAAAATTTACTTTTCGTTTTAAGTTTTTGGAAATATCTTCAAATGTTTCTAAAATTTTTCTTAACATTCTGAAAAATTAAAAAAAAAAATGTCTTCAAAACTTCCAGATTCTGTTATGACAATTTTGGGCATCTTTTTAAATTTTTTTAAATATTCTTTTAACATTAATTTTTCAACATCAAAAATCAGTTGAAAATATTTCACGAATTTTAAGAAATATTTTTAATTATCGCGAAACCTTTCAAAAAGCCTAAGAAGTTAAAAAAATTTTATTTCCAAATATTCAAAAATGTACGTTTTCTTCTAACTTTTTTGAAATGTTTTCAAGTTTAAAATTAATTTTGCATCTTTTCAAAACTTCAAAATGTCTCCTCAACTTGACATAATTTTTTTATAAAATTTTGTAATCTTGCTAATTGAAAAAGTTCGCTTTAAAATGACCAATATTATTTTTCGAAATTTTAAGAAATAATTTTAAATGTTTTGAATTCTTTGACAATTTTCTCTTAAAATTAATTTTTTTTTTTAATAAAGAATAATTTTAAATTTTCCAAGGATTTTTTTTATTACCTTAAAACCTTTTAAAATTCTTAAGTTTTTTTACTCTTGAAATCTTTAAAAATCTACACATTACAGTTTGTATATTGAAGTACGGAACAACTTTGTTCCATTGATTATTATTATTGAATATATTATTGAAATAACCTCACATTTCTCATAAGCCTGAAGTTTGCAGACTTTTTATTTTGAACGGGAAAATAAAGGAACGACAGCTTCATCCAATCATAAATGCGGGTTTCCTGACAACAATAGTTTCAAATTGTTTCGAGTTATTTCGAGAAATAATCGAAAATGGTGCCATGCGCTTTTTAATATAGGACAAGTAGCAAAAGCGCGCTACGCGCGCGCATGCATGTTTTTGGAAATCTCGAAAGAGATGTTTAATTATATTTAATTACAATTCATTTATTTTTTAATTGTCTAATTTATTGCTCCCTTTAGAAAATTTGAAATAGTTTATCCAGTAACCTGAATCTTCGAAAAGTTGAAATATTAAAATAAGTTAAAAACCTTTTCATTTTAAAAGTTGCAAAGAAGATTCTCACATTATTTTCAAATTTTTCAATTTAATTAGTAGTCAAAATTTTTTTTAGATATTTACTTAAAATTTAAGAAAATCTCTTCGGTCTCTGAACATATGTATAGTGCATATACTTTAAATCGGCTAATTTAAATATTGAAAATGTAGTATTGAATTATAATCAAGTCCATGAGAAACATATTTTTCATTATAAAGCGAATGTAACAAAGTTATCAGCATTTTCAAAAATTGGACCTTTTACATCTTTATGGGAATATGATTTCAAAATGCTGAAGACCTTTGTTGCATTGATTATTATTATGATTAAATTATGAATGAATTGTTTAGATAACATAGATGATATTTTTCCCGAAAAATATTTTAAAATTTTTAATAAAAAAACAGTTGAATTCATGCCAAAAAAGACTAATTTTTAACAAAATAGCTAAATCCTCAACCAAAAAAAAAATTAATTTTTACTAGTTTTATTTTTAACCCAAAAAGTTGCAATTTTTTCAAAAAGAGACGAATCTTTTATAAAACAGTTCAATTTTTTAACACGAAAATATGAATTTTTGACGAAATAGATCAATTTTGTACCCAAAAAGACGAATTTTTAACAAAATAGTGACATTTTCACCCAAAGAGATGAATTTTTAACTAAAATGATGAATCTTGATTAAAAACCAATAAATTTTTAACAAAGTAGTTGAATCCTCAACCAACAAAATATTCATTTTCAATTATTCTCATTTTTAACCGAAAAAGACGAATTTTCAACGAAATAGTGGAATTCTCAACCAAAACAAATTAAATGATTTTGAATACAAAATAAAAATTTTGAATAAATATTTCTTTTGAAGGTTTGTTTGTTCATTTGTTTGCATGGTTATAGAAATATAATTTATGTAATATTCTTGAGAAAATTCAAAAATATTTTTGAAGATTTCAGATATGTTAAAAGAGTATATTTTTTTTTATTCTACAGGATTTTGCAAAATTTTAGGAAAAATTTTAGTCACTTTAAAATATATGTAGGACATTTAGAAGTTTTGGAAGTAAATATATTTTAAACTGACTCGAATTATTCCTGAAATTACGAAAAATCTTTGAAAATTAAAAAAAAACCTTAAATCTTCTAGATTTGTTGCGAGATTTGTAGAAATCTTTTGAAATGTTTTGAAATCTTTTTAAATTTTTCTTCAAAATTCATTTTTCAAAATAAAAAGTCATTACACATTTTCTTAGGAATGTCAAGAAAAGTTTTTTTATTTCCGTGAAGCATTTCAAACTTCTTAAAAACCTTCGAAAATTTTTTCGAAATCTTCAAAAATTTACATTTTGTTTTGAATTTTTGTAAATATTTTCAAATTTCAAATTATTCTTTAATCATTTCTAAAACATTTCAAACTTCTAAATATGTTTTAAAATTATTTGAATTTTTCCAAAAATTTGCTTAAAATTCTGAAAACTAGAAAAAATGCCATCAAATCTTCCAGATTCTGTTTTGACAATTTTGGAAATCTTTTGCAATAATTTAAAGTATGTTTAAATATTCTCTTAAAATTAATTTATCAACATAAAAAATAGGTTTAAATTATCCCATTAATTTTTTTAAACATTTTTTGTTATCGTAAAACCTTTCTAAATGCTTCAGAAGCTTCAAAATTTTTATTTAAAAATATTCAAAAATGTACATTTTTTCAACTTTTTAAAAACCTTTTTAGGTTTTTAATTAATTTTAACTCTTTTTAAAACTTTTAAATGTATCTTAAACTTGACCAAATTTTTTATGAAACTTGTTATTCTTGCTAATTGAAAAAATTGGCTTTAAAATCTTGCATATTCTTTTTTGAAATTTTTGGAAATAATTTAAAATGTTGTGAAATCTATGTCAATTTTCTCTTCAAATTTATTTTTCTAAATGAACAATCAGTTTAAATTTCCCCAGGAATTTGAAGAAATTTGTTTATTATCGTGAAACCTTTCCAAATCTTTTAGAAGCATCAACATTTTTTATTTTCAAATATTCAAAAATGTACGTTTATTCTCTAACTTCTTTGAAATGTTTTCAAGTTTAAATTAATTTTGAATATTATTAAAATTTCTAAATGTCTCTTAAATTTGATCGAATTTTTTCATAAAACTTTGTAATCTCGCTAATAAAAAATGTTTTTTTTTAAATCGTCCATATTATTTTTCGAAATTTTAAGAAATAATTTGAAATGTTTTCAAATGTTTATCAATTTTCTTTTCTTTTTTAAGAAATCTTCAAAAATCTACACATTACATTTTTTATATCAAAGTCCTGGGCACCTTTGTTCCATTAATTTTTTTTTTTTATATTTGGGAAGTTGTAGGCTCCGGAAGCTACGATCATGGTTCTTTAAAAGCAACCAATCCCGACGCAACTGGAACGTGTACGTCATCCGCTTCTGCTCCTTCTGTCCTAGAAGGTAAGCAAGAGCGGGAAATTTACGCGAGAAAACATCGGGCAACACTGTTCCTTGGAGTCAGGTCTCTAGCCGCGGATGATCTTACGCGGCAGACGGGACAGTTGGAGATGAAGTTTCACCTCTGGATACTTTTTTAGAGCTACCAATCTTTGTAGAATGTTATGAGGAACAGTGTTGACGGACCAGATGAAGTGATCCCAGAAGAACAGCCTTTTGCATCCGGTTCGCGATGGAATGAGCCTGACGCTGGCAAGCCGGAATCTTGTTGAGTTGGCTAATAAATGAAGCTTTCATGCCTCCAAGACAGCCGATTATGAGAACTACAAGATGGACTTTGAAGCCTTGGTACAGCCTGCTCAGCTCGAAAAGAAGTGCTTGATATTTCGCCCGTTTTTCTTCCTCCTTTGCCGTGATATTACCATCGGCTGGTGCCGAGAATTCAATCACGTAAATGATCTTGTTCTTCGTATCTTGGAGGACAATATCAGGCTTCGTAGCACTGATACGTTGAGTGGTCGAGAATGAGAAATTCCAGTAGATCTTACACTGATCATTCTCCACAACGGACTCGAGTTCCCCCTGGGCGTATGGCAAGACGGGCAATAGATCAACACCATAGAAGTGCCTCAGATGGTAATATAACACTTTTAGAGCCGCATTGTGTCTCTCTATGTACCCGTATCGTGCATATTTTGAGCATCCACTGAGAACATGTCCAAGTGTTTCTGGCTCTTGCTTGCACGCTCGGCAGTTGGTATCGCCTACAGGTATATTCATTATGCGCTCTCGGTAAACTAAGGTGTCTATAACGCCATCTTGACAGGCAAAAAGGAATCCCTCAGTCTCCGATTTTAATCCAGCAGACTTGAGAAACATGTTGGACAGACCCATCGAGAGCTCTTCTCTACGTATAATGCCGTAGAATTTACCATGAAGGGGCTTGTCAGCATGTTCTCTTAGTAGAAGCGTATGTTCTGCTTCCTGTACACGACTTTTGAGCACCAAAGGTGTTAGTGATGCTAGGCCATGTGTAGTGTCGCTGGAATCAAATGGGAGGCCAAGCTCCTCTGCGGCCCTATCTGCGGCACGATATAGAAACGCCGCAGCATTGACGACTTCATGTTGATGTACTAGTCGCATAAGAAAATCTGTGCTATTTAGAACTGAGCAGGCTGTAGCCAGAACCGTTCTGCGATGAAGACACTCTAAGCTCAGCAAGCCTCTACCCCCTTTATCTCGAGGGAGGTATATTCGAGGTACGGAAGATCTAGGATGATGACTTCGATGGATTGTCATCATCTTGCGTGTGCTTCGGTCAAGTTGCTTCAACTCATCGACGTTCCATTTTACTGCACCAAACGTGTAGAGCAGTATAGGAACGGCCAGCATATTGGTCGCCTGGATCTTATTCTTTCCAGATAATTCGGAAGCCCAAATTTTTCTGAGAATTTGGCGATACCTTTTTCCAAGGGCCGTTTTTAACGCAAGCACATCATGGGTTTCCGCTTGCGGTATTCCAAGATATGTATATGTTTCTCCAATACCAAGATGTTGAATGGTATTTCCGCCGATGAGTTGAACATCCTGATCGTGACCCGATGATGTAGTTTCTAGTCTTCCTTGGTGTAGGTGGACGCAGGCACACTTGTCCAGTCCGAAGCTCATGCCAATCGCTTTAGAGTACCTATTTACCGCCTCCACAAGGATGTTAAGGTCCTCTTTCGAGGAAGCAAAGAGTTTAAGGTCGTCCATGTATAAAAGGTGGTTGACCTTATATTCTCTTTTGTTCGGCGGGCCACATAGGTATCCAGAGCTTTTGCCTCGGAGCACAATAGATAGAGGCAAGAGGGAGATGCAGAAAAGTATCGGACTTAGAGAGTCTCCTTGGAAGACTCCCCTCTTATATGTGATATAGCTTGTAGTCACTTGTCTTTTGTCAGATGTTATGACAAATCTTGTCCGCCACAAGAGCATAAGCTCTTTTATGCATCTCACTATTTTTGGATGCACCTCCATGCATTCAATGAGCTTAATAAGTAGCTCATGGTTCGTGTTATCGAATGCCTTACGGTAGTCAATCCAAGCCATGGACAGATTGCGTCGATACCTGATCGAGTCCTGGGTGATACACCTGTCTATTAACAGGTTCTCCCTGCAACCTGCCAGACCTCTCTTGCATCCACGTTGTTCAACTATTGCACTCCATACCGGCTCGATAGATGTTAATATCCTCTCTTTGAGGATGCCAGTGAATAGCTTGTAGCTGGTGTTTAAACAAGCTATGGGCCTGTAGTTCTTTGGACTTGACAAATCTCCTGTCTTAGGAATCAATACCGTGCGTCCTTCCACTAGCCACTGCGGGACGGGTTGTTCTCCGTTTAAGAAAGTAGTAAATATACGAGCTAGATGTTGGTGCGTAGAAGTAAACTTCTTCCACCAAAAGTTGTTGATTTTATCTGGCCCTGGCGCTGAAAAGTTCTTAGTTCTAGCGATAACTTTCTTCACTTCTTCAGCAGTAATTAGTGGACACTCTTCCTCTGGACCTTGTAACCTTTGCCTTTGGCAAAAGTTACGAAAGAGTGATATATCTGAAGCGTCTTCATTCAGCTGATAAGTATCTCCATATACTTGTTCCCAGAAGGCTTGAATCTCTTCTCGACTAGGCGGATTTTTAACGGCACGTGACGTTTTATTGAACAGACGGGAAGGATGAGTAGAAAAGGTGGAATTTTCCTGAATCCACTTTACTCGCCGTTCAAGGCGCTGTTTCGCTGTGAGCGTAGGGATGTGGCGACCCCATCGCCCGAGAGCTCCGGCTCTTGCAGTCAGCCACGTTGCTTTGGGCTAACTCCCCAATGCAATGAATTATGCGGTTACGACACCAGTATCGCGCAGTGCCACCCACAATAGGCCTCTCTCGGATGGAGGCCATGGTTCAGTTGGGAGTGGCAATAGGACCGAACCGAGGCGACGACCAGGCAATGGCCCCGGACAAACGCGAGAACATCGATTTAAATGGTCAGACCAACTCAGGAGAGACATCCTTACCTGTTGGCAAAGAAGCTCACCGGCGCGAAGAGGATTCATGCAGAGGTTACATGACCGTTGGGTCAATATGCACCCGGAATATGCTCATCAAACGCCTCAGTATTTAAGAGATCAGGTATCCTTTTTGCGAAAAAACGGATATGAAGCTCTTTATCAACAAGAAGAAGAGCAACATCCTCCATCGAACATTCCACTCGTTCCAGCAAGACCACCTTTGCAGATAGCCGATAATGCTAACATGAGAAGTAGGAGATCTATCCACCAAAAAGTCTTTCTCAGGATGGACAAATTAGCTGAAGCTAATACTGCTCTCCCCGATTTGCTCCCCGAAGATGTTAATCTCTGGAATCTGAACTGTGTTGTTTACGAGAAGGCGGTGTCCTTGCTTAGCGACAGTAGAAGTAACGAAACTTCAGTACGTCTGAGTAAGACTCGCGAGCGTATTGCACAGCTTCAATTCAAAATTGAAACGGCAAGACGGCAGGCATCAAATATTCAGTGCGTGATTAGCTACATAACATTAAATAAAAAATTCACTCCAAAAGTTAGGGCACTTGCTCGAAACTTGAGGAAAGCAAATCACACGCTGAACAAGTGTAAACTGTTGACCAACAAGCAGCACTGGACGCAAAAAATAAGATCTCTTTCAACAGCGAAACAGCGCTTTGTTCCATTAATTATTATTATTATTATTATTATTATTATTATTATTATTATTATTATTGAATATATTATTTAGATAAACTTGCATTTCTCATAAGCCTGAAGTTTGCAGACTTTTTATTTTAAACGAGAAAAAGGAACGACAGCTCCAACCAATCATAAATACGAGTTTCCGGACAACAATAGTTTCAAATTGTTTCGAGTTATTTCGAGAAATAATCGAAAATGGCGCCATGCGCTTTTTAATATAGGATAATGAATCTTCAACCAAAAAAATGAATATACGTTTTTAAATCTTGTAAAATTTTCTATAAAATCTATAACAAAATGTTCTAGTTGAATAAAAAATAAGTTGTAGTGATCTGAATTTGAAAATAATATTTTAGATTCTGGCAGAGGAAGCACATCCAGTGGAAAACCTCGACAACTCAGCAGCTAAGGACATTCTGAACAAAGCTCAGCAGCAACTTTCATCTGCTTCGTCAGAAAAAGACAAAGCCGAAGCAGCCATTGCCGTAGAAGTTGCCGAAGCGCTGGTTGCAGCCTCAGCCTAAATCTACTCCTCCCTTCATCATCAAGTCACCCTACTTTAGTCATCTGTATGAAAATGAAGATCCAATCTTGTTATGTAAAGTTCAATTAAAATAAACATTTAAAGTCCAATATTTCGTTCTTTTAATTAATTTTTTTCTGAAAAAAGATCTTCCCCTTTCTCTCCGCTGGGAATCGAACCTCAGAACTTCCGATTTCCGGTCGGGTGCTTTCCCATTAAGCTACTAGAGAGATCGATGATTCTCTGATGATAATGCTTAATAATAATAATCCTTGAAAAATTTAACTTGTACCATCTAGAAAAATAATGCATGTATTTTCTGAAAAAAGTTTCTTCTCTCGATCTCTCTAGTAGCTTAATGGGAAAGCACCCGCCCGCAATCGGAAGTTCTGAGGTTCGATTCATTTTTAGTAAAAAAAAATTAATTTTCAAAAAAAAAAAATGATTTTTCAACCAAATTTGTTAAATTTTTAACCAACGAAATGAACCTTTAACTGAAATGATGCATTTTCAATCCAAAACATAAATTTTTAACTAAATAGTTGAATTTTCAACCTAAAAAATGAACTTTCTACCAAAAAAAAGACAAATTTTCAACAAAATAGATGAATTTTCAACTAAAAAAGATCATTTTTCAAACAAATAAAATAAATTTTCCCCGAAAATTCGGGACTAGTTCATTCCCTTTTCCAAATCCCCAAACTTTTCGGGAGGACTAGACGCAGCCTTAAAAAAAAATATCTTTCTATAAAAGAAAATTAATTTTCAACCAAAGAAATG
>CAKNYM010049479.1:38802-50937 GCA_932195095.1 Andricus curvator
AAAAGAAAATTAATTTTCAACCAAAGAAATGAAATTTCAACCAAAAAAGAATAATTTGTATCAAAATACATGAATTTTCAACCAAATATTTTAATTTTTAATGAAATTTTTAACCTAATAGTTGAATTTTCAACCAAAAAGGTTAATTTTCTACCAAAAAAGATAAATTTTCAAACAAAGAAATGAATTTTCAACCAAAAAGATTAATTTTCTACCCAAAAAGAACAATTTTTAACAAAATAGATGAAGTTTCAAATAAAAAGATTACATTTCCATAAAAAAAAGTTGGTTTTAAAAAGTGAAATAAATTTTAATTGAAAAAAAATATCTTTCTATAAAAGAAAATTAATTTTCAATTAAAAAAATAAATTTTCTACAAAAAAGAATAATTTTCAACGAAATAGGTGAATTTTCAACCAAAAAGATTAAATTTCCATTTAAAAATATTTCAACAAAGAAATGAAATAAATTTTTATTTAAAAAAAAATCTTTCTACAAAAGAAAATTAATTTTCAACCAAAGAAAAGAAATTTCAACCAAAAAGATTAATTTTCTACCAAAAAAAGAATTATTTCTATCAAAATACATGAATTTTCAACCAAATACTGTAATTTTCAATGAAATTTTTAACCTAATAGTTGAATCTTCGACCAAAAAGGTTAATTTTCTACCAAAAAAAGATAAATTTTCAACAAAATAGATGAATTTTCAATTAAAAAGATAAATTTTCAACAAAAAATACAATAGTTTAACTTTCAATTAGAGAAATAAGTTTTCAAGTAAATAAAATAAATTTTCAACGAAATAGTTAAATGTTCAACCAAACAAATGAATTTTCTAACATAAATATTAAATTCCTATAAAAAAAATTCGAAAAAATTTAGTAAAATTTTTAGTTGAAAGAATCAGTTTTCAATAAAAAAAAAATTTCAACCAAAGAAATGATTTTTTAACCAAATAAGTTAGATTTTTACCTATGTAGTTAAATTTGCAACCAAACAAATTAATTTTCTACCAAAAAGATTAAATGCCTATCAAAAACAAATTCGACAAAAAATTTGGTAAAATTTTTAGTTAAAAAAATTAATTTTCAATAAAAAAAAACTAATTTTCAACCAAAGACAGGAATTGTTAACCAAAAAAAGCGAATTATCAACCAAAACGGTTAATTTTCTACCAAAAAAGTATAATTTTTAACAAAATACATGAATTTTGAACTACATAGTTGAATTTTTAATCGAATTTTCAACCTAATAGTTGCATTTTCAACAAAAAAGGTTAATTTTCTATCAAAGAAAAAAAAAGATAAATTTCCAAAAAAATAGATGAATTTTCCACCAAAAATAAAATAGTTGAATTTTCAGTTAGAGAAGTAAGTTTTTAAGAAAATAAAGTACATTTTCAACAATGTAGTTAAATTTTCTACCAAAAAGATTAAATGCCTAACAAAAACAAATTCGACAAAAAATGTAAAATTTTTAGTTAAAAAAAATTAATTTTCGATAAAAAAAACTAATTTTCAACCAAAGAAATGAATTTTTAACCAAAGAAGTGAATTTTCAACCAAAAAAGTTAATTTTCTACCAAAAAAAGGATAAATTTTCAACAAAATAAGATGAATTTTGAACCAAAAATACAATAGTTTAATTTTCAGTTAGAGAAGTAAGGTTTTAAGAAAATAAAGCACATTTTCAACGATGTAGTTAAATTTTCTAGCAAAAAGATTAAATGCCTATAAAAAAAAATCCGACAAAAAATTTAGTAAAAATTTAGTTAAAAAAATTAATTTTCAATAAAGAAAAACTAATTTTCAACCAATGAAATGAATTTTCAACCAAAAAGATTGATTTTCTACCAAAAAAGAATCATTTTTAACAAAATACATGAATTTTTACTACATAGTTGAATTTTTAATCGAATTACCAAAAAAAAAAGATAAATTTTCAACAAAATACATTTTCAACGACATAGTCAAATTTTCAAGCAAACAAATGAATTTTCTACCAAAAAGATTAAATGCGTATAAAAAAATTCGACAAAAAATGTAGTAAATTTTTTAGTTAAAACTAATTTTCAGTAAAAGGAAAACTAATTTTCAACCAAAGAAATGAATTTTCAACCGAAGAAGTGAATTTTCTACCTAAAAGGTTAATTTTCTAACAAAAAAAGATAAATTTTCAACAAAATAAGATGAATTTTCAACCGAAAATACAATAGTTTAATTTTCAGTTAGAGAAGTAAGTTTTTAAGAAAATAAAGTACATTTTCAACGATGTAGTTAAATTTTCTACCAAAAAGATTAAATGCCTATAAAAAAAAAATCCGACAAAAAATTTAGTAAAATTTTTAGTTAAAAAAATTAATTTTCAATAAAAAAAAAACTAATTTTCAACCAATGAAATGAATTTTCAACCAAAAAGATTGATTTTCTACCAAAAAAGAATCATTTTTAACAAAATACATGAATTTTTACTACATAGTTGAATTTTTAATCGAATTTTCAACCTAATAGTTGAATTTTCAATAAAAAAGATTCATTTTCTACCAAAAAAAAGATAAATTTTCAACAAAATAGATGAATTTTCAACCACAAATACAATAATTTAATTTTCAGTTAGAGAAGTAATTTTTTATGCAAATAAAGTACATTTTCAACGATGTAAAATTTTCTACCAAAAAGATTAAATGCCTATCAAAGAAAAAAATGGACAAAAAATTTAGTAGAATTTTTAGTTACAAAATTATCTTTCAATAAAAAAAACTAATTTTCAACCAAATAAGTGAATTTTCAACCGATAAGATTAATTTTCTACCAAAAAGAACAATTTTTAACAAAATACATGAATTTTGAACTACATAGTTGAATTTTCAACCTAATAATCGAATTTTCAACCTGATAGTTGAATTTTCAACAAAAAAGGTTCATTTTCTAAAAAAAAAAATATAAATGTTCAACAAAATACATTTTCAGCGACATAGTTAAATTTTCAACCACACAAATGAATTTTCTAGTAAAAAGATTAAATGTGTGTAAAAAAATTCGACAAAAAATGTAGTAAAATTTTTAGTTAAAACTAATTTTCAATAAAAGGAAAACTAATTTTCAAACAAAGAAATGAATTTTCAACCTAAAAGATTAATTTTCTACCGAAAAAGAATAACTTTTAACAAAATACCTTCACAAATTTTGAACTACATAGTTGAATTTTTAATCGAATTTTCAACCAACTAAAAAGGTTCATTTTCTACGAAAAAAAAGATAAATTTTGAGTTAGAAAAGTAAATTTTTAAGCAAATAAAGTACATTTTTAACGATTTAGTTCAATTTTCTACTAAAAAGATTAAATGCCTATCCAAAAAAATTCGACAAAAAATGTAGTAAAATTTTTAGTTAAAAAAATTAATTTTCAATAAAGAAAAAACTAATTTTCAGGCAAAGAAATGAATTTTTGTAACCAAAGAAGTGAAATTTCAACCGAAAAGATTAATTTTCTACGAAAAAAAAGATAAATTTTCAACAAAATAGATGAATTTTCAACCAAAAATACAATAGTTTAATTTTCAGTTAGAGAAGTAAGTTCTTCAGCAAATAAAATATATTTTCAACGATGTAGTTAAATTTTCTACCAAAAAGATTAAAAGCCTATCCAAAAAAAATCGACAAAAAATTTAGTAAAATTTTTAGTTAAAAAAATTAATTTTCAATAAAAAAAAACTAATTTACAACCAAAAAGATTAATTTTCTACCAAAAAAGAATATTTTTTAACAAAATACATGAATTTTGAACTACATAGTTGAATTTTTAATCCAATTTTCAACCTAATACTTGCATTTTCAACAAAAAAGGTGCATTCTCTACCAAAAATACAATAGTTTAATTTTCAGTTAGAGAAGTAAGTTTTTAAGCAAATAAAGTACATTTTCAACGATGTAATTACATTTTCTACCAAAAAGATTAAATTATTAATTAATTAATTATTATTAAATTCTTTTGAATTTGATTTTAAACTAATTTCAAATTTTTAAAATTTTAAAAAGATTAAATGACTATCAAAAAAAAAAAATTGACAAAAAATGTAGTAAAATTTTTAGTTAAAAAAATTAATTTTCAATAAAAAAAACTAATTTTCAACCAAAGAAATGAATGTTTAACCAATGAAGTGGATTTTCAACCGAAAAGATTAATTTTTTACCAAAAGAGAATATTTTTTAACAAAATACATGAATTTTGAACTACATAGTTGAATTTTTTATCGAATTTTCAACCTAATAGTTGAATTTCCAACCAAAAAGGTTAATTTTCTATGAAAAAACAGATAAATTTTCAACAAAATAGATGAATTTTCAACCAAAAATACAATATTTTAATTTTCAGTTAGATAAGTAAATTTTTAAGCAAATAAAGTACGTTTTTAACGATTTAGTTCAATTTTCTACCAAAAAGATTAAATAAGATTTAAGATTTAAATAAAAATTTAGTAAAATTTTTAGTTAAAAAAATTAAATTTCAATAAAAAAACTAATTTTCAACCAAAGAAATTAATTTTTAACCGAATAAGTGAATTTTCAACCAAAAGGGTTAATTTTCTATCAAAAAAAAAGATAAATTTTCAACAAAATAGATGAATTTTCAACCGAAAATACAATAGTTTAATTTTCAGTTAGAGAAGTAAGTTTTTAAGCAAATAAAGTACATTTTTAACGATGTAGTTAAATTTTCTACCAAAAAGATTAAAAGCCTATCCAAAAAAAATCGACAAAAAATTTAGTAAAATTTTTAGTTAACAAAATTAATTTTCAATAAAAAAAAATTAATTTTCAATAAAAAAAAAAACTAATTTTCAACCAAAGAAATGAATTTTCCACCAAAAAGATTGATTTTCTACCAAAAAAGAATCATTTTTAACAAAATACATGAATTTTGAACTGCATAGTTGAATTTTCAATAAAAATGTTCATTTTCTACCAAAAAAAAAAGATAAATTTTCAACAAAATACATTTTCAACGACATAGTTAAATTTTCAACCAAACAAATTAATTTTCTACCAAAAAGATTAAATGCGTATAAAAAAATTCGACAAAAAATGTAGTAAAATTTTTAGTTAAAACTAATGTTCAATAAAAGTAAAACTAATTTTCAGCCAAAGAACTGAATTTTCAACCGAAGAAGTGAATTTTCAACCTAAAAGATTAATTTTCTACCGAAAAAGAATAAATTTTATGAAAATACATGAATTTTCAACCAAATATTTAAATGTTTAATGGAATTTTCAACCTAATAGTTGAATTTTCAACTCAAATAGTGAAGATTAATATTTCACCACAAAAGACAAAGTTTCAAACAAATAGTTGAATGTTCAACCAAACATGAAATAGTTAAATTTTCAGTTAACAATTTTTTTTAAAGGAATTGTAAGTGGAAAAAATTGTGTCATTCGTATTGAATTTACTGGAATTTTCTCACTATAATAAGGAAACTTCTGTAAATCACATGCATGTCAATTGAAAAAAAAATTTTTAAAAACACTGTAAAAAATAAACCTGTTGAAGGAACATTTCCAATTGAGTTTAAAATAAGTAACAGGAGAAGCTGAATTCCATGACCATAAACAAAATTTGAAGACAAACGTTGGAAAAATTAGGCTTGCATTTAACAAATTTAAAAGTAGTGTTAAAAAATAAAAAATAAAATTTACAAAGAAATATTTAAAAAATACTTTTATGCAGAGATTTATCGTAATTACTGATACACTTAATTTACATTTAATTAATAATAAATCTTTATCTTGTAAAGCGTATTTATTGGTCACTGGTTAAAAGGCGAAATTTTTCAAAACATTCTACCTATTGTTAGGTACACAGAAGTTATCCAATTATTTAACAATAAGCGCAAAAGGCAAGAATAACTACCGAAAAATTCACACTGATTAATATAACACTTCAGTTCCTAAACAAATGTAACAATAAAATTTTTCATAACAGCATCAAACAATGAGTATAACGATTTCATGACGGACTAAATTTTTACAATATAGATTTAAAACTTCCTTAATTTTACTTTTCATCGACTCCTGCGACTTTGAACGATTAACCTTTGGCTATTTATCACGGAAGGGATTCGTGGATTCAGTGCTTTCATCGTAAACATAGAAATGTAACAAAAACGGTAAATAAATATATCGTATCTCGACAAATTCTACTTTGACGTAATGTGACTCTAAATTAGATCACTATCGTGATTTTTTTGTACATTGTAGATTCATTTAGGTAAAACTTTTTAAAAATAAACTGCCAGTTAAATTTCCTATTAAAATTTAAATGAGCAAATAACCAAGATTTTTGCGAAAATAACAGTTTTCAATTATTCTACCCTAAATCTAAAAACAGGTACAGTAAATATCGTGTACCGAAGCTCTCTTTTACAATAAAAAGCTTATAACAGAAGTTAATACAGTATTTACATACAGTCCCAAATTCTCCATGGCACTTGATTTTTTTCTAATAGAAAAGAAATTCTATCAAAAATCCCTTCTAAAAAAATGAGGCGATATAAATTATTTTAATGAATATTAGGACATATTCGGGGCTGCCACAACCTAATTTACATTTTAAAAAAGTAACCTATTTAAACCGAAAAAAAGTTCTAACCCAAAAAGTGATTAAAATTGACTAATGTTTTTTTGAATTCAAAAGAATTTGATGCAATTTATAAGAATTCGAGGTGAATTTTAACCAAATTCAGGATAAATGCGTCTTTGTTTTAATTTATTGAATGAAAAGTGACTAAAGCTACCTTTTCATTTTTTTAAATTAGTCAAAGTAGACGCTAAGCGTCTACAAAAAAAAGGTTTCGTATCCTATTAACTTGTTCAAATCTCCCCCTCCTCATAGCCTCCCCTCATTTCAACCCGCCAATAATCTCGTATTGTTGCAAATACTGTCTTATATCGAGCCTCGTCTCGAATCTTGTCATGTCTCGAATATCGCCTCGTCTTGAATCTCGCCTCGAATCTCGTCTTGAATCTCGAATCACGCCTTAAGTCTTGTCGCGAATACCGTCTTGTGTCGGGTCTCATCTCAAGTCTTGGCTTGTCTCGAATATCGTCTCGTCTTGAATATCGCATCGAATCTCGTCTTCAGTCGCGAACCTTGTCTTGAATCTCGTAGTAAGTCTTGTAGAAAATACCGTCCTGTCTCGTCTCAAGTCTTGTCCCAAATATAGTCTCATCTTGTATCTTGAACATCGTTTTGAGTCTCGAATCTCGAACCTCGTCTTGAATCTCGAGTCTTGTCTTAAGTCTTGTCGCGAATACGGTCTTGTGCCGAATATCGTCTCGTCTTGAATCTGGCCTCGAATCTCGTCTTAAGTCTTGTCGCAAATACCGTATTGTCTCGAATCTTGTCTTGTCTCAAATATCGTCTCGCCTTGAATCTCGCCTCAAATATCATCTTAAGCCTTGAACCTCGTCTTGAATCTTAAATCTTTTCGTAAATACCGTGTTGTCTCGAACCTCGTCTCGAATATCGTCTAGTATTGAATATCCAGCGCTCGGAACTGCTCAAGTTAAAAAAAATAGTAAACATACTTCTCTCGAAAAAGTAACCGAAAAGTAACAATAATGTAGCAAAAAAGTAACCAAAAAAGACCAAGTTTTCACCAAAATTATGAATTTTCAACAAAAAAATGTATGTTTAAGAAAGTAGTTAAACTTTTAACAAAATGGTTGAATTTTTCTGACTAAAAAAAGATGAATTGTTAACGAAAAATGTAATAGTTGATATAATAACCAAAAAAGATTCCAATTTTTTAATATGAAAAACAGTAGAATTCATGTTAAAAAAGACGTTTTTTTCAAGAAAATAGGTTATTTTTCAACCAAATGGTTAAGTTTTCAAGCCAAAAAGACGAATTTTTTACAAATTTGTTGAATTTTCAACCAGTAAATATGAATTTTTGACAAAAGAGTTATCTGTCAACCAGATAGTTGAATTTTCGACGAAAACAGGGAAATCTTCAACCGAAAAAGACGAATTTTCAACGAAATAAGTACATCTCTAACCAAAAAGATGAATTTTCTACCAAAAAAGTCGAATTTTCAACTAAAATTATGAATTTTCAACAAATAAAATAAAAGTTTAATCAAAAATTGCTCATCTTTTAATCGAATTTCAACCAAAGAAGATAAATTTTCATCGAAAAATATAATACATAGTTCGATATTTCAACAAAAGAAGATTTAAATTTCAAATTAAAAACTAGCAATTTTAGTTAAATTGAAATTTTTATCAGGATTCATAATAATTCAATTGTTAACCCTTTTATACCCTAAATTGCCAAATTTACTGAAAAAATTTGAATTTTTAAATTGTTCACAAGTTTTTAAATACGATTGACGAATTAATTCATTGCGTTATTTCGGGAAAAAAATGTTTACTTTTCATAAAAAAGTAACTTTTTAGTAACCGCGGATCTAAAAAGTAACTCGTTCCGAGCCCTGCTCTCGTCTTGAATCGCAAATCTCGTCTCAAGTCTTGTCTTGTCTCGAATATAGTCTCGTCTTGAGCCTTGAACCTCGTCTTGAATCTCGGACCTCGTCTTAAGTCTGGTCGCAAATACCCTCTTGTCTCGAGTCTCGTCACGAATCTTGTCTTGTCTCGAATATCGTCTCGTCTTGAATCTCATAATAAGTCTTGTCACAAATACTGTCTTGTCTCAAATATCGTCTCGTCTTGAATCTCGCCTCGAATATCGTCTTAAGCCTTAAACCTCGTCTCGAATATCGTCCCGTCTTGAATACCGCCTTGAATCTCGTCTTAAATCTCGAACTTCGTCTTGAATTTCGTCTTAAGTCTTGTCGCAATTACCGTTTCAAATCTTGTCTCAAATATCGTCTCGTCTTGAATCTCGAACCTCGTTTAAAGTCTTGTCGCAAATACCATCTTGTCTCGTCTTGAATCTCGCCTCGAATATCGTCTAAAACCTTGAACCTCGTCTTGAATCTCGTCTCACCTTGAATATCGCCTCGAATCTCGTCTTGAGTCTCGTCTTAAATCTCGAACTTGGTCTTGAATTTCGTCTTAAGTATTGTCGCAATTACCGTTTCGAATCTTATCTCAAATATTGTCTCGTCTTGAATCTCGAACCCGGTTTAAAGTCTTGTCGCAAATACCGCCTTGTCTCGAGTCTCGCCTGGAATCTTGTTTTGGCTCGAATATTGTCTCGTCCTGAATCTCGCCTCGAATATCGTCTTAAGCCTTGAACCTCGCCTTCAATCTCGAACTTCGTCTTAAGTCTTGTCGTAAATACCGTCTTGTCTCAAATCTTGTATTCTCTTGAATCTCGTCTTGAGTCTCGAATCTCGTCTTGTGTCTCGAATCTTGTTTTGACTTGAGTCTCGTTTTTAATCTCGTCTTGTCTCGAGTCTCGCCTGGAATCTTGTTTTGGCTCGAATATTGTCTCGTCTTGAATCTCGCATCGAATATCGTCTAAAGCCTTGAACCTCGTCTTGAATCTCGTCTCGAATATCGTCCCACCTTGAATACCGCCTCGAATCTCGTCTTGAGTCTCGTCTTAAATCTCGAACTTGGTCTTGAATTTCGTCTTAAGTCTTGCCGCAATTACCGTTTCGAATCTTGTCTCAAATATTGTCTCGTCTTGAATCTCAAATACGGTTTAAAGTCTTGTCGCAAATGCCGTCTTGTCTCGAGTCTCGTCTGGAATCTTGTTTTGGCTCGAATATCGTCTCGTCTTGAATCTCGCCTCGAATATCGTCTTAAGCCTTGAACCTCGTCTTCAATCTCGAACTTCGTCTTGAATCTCGTCTTAAGTCTTGTCGTAAATACCGTCTTGTCTCAAATCTTGTATTCTCTTGAATATCGTCTTGAGTCTCGAATCTTATCTTGTGTCTTGTATCTCGAATCTCGTCTTGACTTGAGTCTCGTTTTTAATCTCGTCTTGTCTCAAATCTCGCCTGGAATCTTGTTTTGGCTCAAATATAGTCTCGTATTTAATCTCGCCTCAAATCTCGTCATGAGTCTCGAATCTACGCAACACTAAAAATGACTGTGTGGCAGCCCTGGGCATACTCTAGGCCTAATAGTCCCTCTCTCTAGTAAAATCAGTGATTTCCAGCTAGTTGACTCTTCAATAAAGCCATATTATGCCCGGAAAATAAGCCACCTCTCGAGCAAGCCACCGCACAATTACTGGTGGTCTTGCAGCAAGAATTCAAGACCGTTTGTAATTGTTGAAGCGTCTTTACACAAATAACAACCGCACACGAAGAATCGCAATCTCTCGACTCATCGGAGGGGCATTTCCCCACTAAACTGGGAAGAACTCTTGAATTTTTCTCGACTGATTCTTGCCGAGAATTGTGACAATTTTTTGATTCTGTACAATCGCAATTATCGCACTTACAAATATCCGCATCGGCTGTTATCTCCTCAAGAATATTTCTCGTATTCTGAATCGATTGATTGATTTCGACTGACTGTTGAATCGGGTGATTCGGAAATAGATTAATCTCATGCGAATTGCGAACGCTCGCCGAATTCAAAATAATCTCTTCGTTCGAAAGCTCGTCGGTATTTATGACTACGTTAACATTATCCAGGGATTGATTGACATCCGGATTTTCTAATTCTAAGGGATAGGGCTCGGGACCAACCAGATCGACTAGAGAATGAACAGCGGTTGGAAATGCATTCAGTGGCCAGGATTCAGTTCTGAGAGTGGGTTCAGCTGCCAGTGCCATGACATCTATCCAGGGCGACGGAAGTTCTTCCTCAGAAGCCATCGCGAGTTCCACAGCCTCCGAATGTTCATTTATGTTTCTAGGTGGCGCACTCGTCCCTTTTTCTTGAATCTCGATGAAAGGCAGACTCTCATTATCAAAAACGGGTTCGCTTCTCATAACTGGGACTTGACTAGATAGAGAGTTGACATTACTCTCGTAAAACGCGGAATCTGTAGCTGATGATTCGGTGATCTGAGCTATCGTATTTTGCAAACCGTCTCGCATTATTTTTTCTTGTAGGCTCAGAGTTTTCTCCTCGGGGTTGGAAGTTAGGTTCCGATTGTCTAGGGTTTCGTTAATGTTATTGTTGATTAGTAGTAGAGAATTGTCAGGTTCTGGGAGTTTGAGGAGACCTTCTTCAGGCATTTCGGGGAACAATTTGAAGTTTTGAGTTAGGTTGACGGACTCTTGGAAATCGTTGAGGTCTTCGGAAAGAAGGGAGGCGATTTGTGAGTCTGGGTCAGGTTTTTCAGACGAGTTTGTTGGGATGTAATTTAAATCTGTGAAGGCCTCGGCATTTTCTTTGATCAGACTGATGATCGAGGGAGTTTCGTTTTGGGCAACTGATGTCAGTGGCACTATGGAATAGAGAGGCACAAAGTCTGGATTTGGAACCTCCTGGATTTGGAGATTTGTACTTTCTGCAGCAATTTCTTGTGCTTCTTTGGTTTTCTGAAAAAAAAAGAGTTTGTTAAAAATAGGGGACTCTGAAAAGTACATGAACTTAGTTCTGTTTTGGAAATTTAATGAGCATTTTGAATCAGGATTTAAAAAATCGTATTATCTACCTTTATTAATAATAATTACATTATTTAAATCTCGCGGGAAAATTTATCGCTTCATATTGGAAAGGGTGCTAAATTTAAACGATAAAAAAATCAAAGTAATAAAAAACATATTATTCGCATTAAAGAGTGCCTTATTCAGGGTTGCTACAATATCCCAATTTCAGGCCTCACAGTCCCTATGGGATAAAATATTGGGACCAAAGGGTACTTTTCGTCACGCTCATAGGGTACTTTTTTCGCGCTCAAAGGGTACAAAATTCAGGATAAATTTATAAGACTTCAAAACAATTCAAGTTAAATTCCAACGAATCCGAATGAATTAGAAACAATTTTAAAAGTCAAAAAAATGCCATTGATTTCCGTAAAATTCGATGAAATTCATAAATATTCAAGGTGAATTTCAAAAAAAATTTAATGACAGGAAAACAATTTTAAAATATGGAAAAACTTGTTTAAACTCAGTATCTTTGAAATAAGTTTAGAAAAATTCAAGGGAATTCAAAAGAATTTTATGAAATGCATAAGAATTCAAGGTGAGGTTAAAAG
>CAKNYM010049479.1:94249-115322 GCA_932195095.1 Andricus curvator
CAAAATTTCCTCCTTTCCAACTCAATAAAAATCTTAAAAACAAAAAATATCTCTTTTCAAATTCAGACAAAATTGGAAAACAAAATTTCCTTCCATCCAGCTTGATAAAAATCTTTAAAATAAAAAAAAATTCCCTCTTCCAATTCAGAAAAAGTTTAAACACAAAATTTCCTCCCTTCCAACTCAATAAAAATATTGAAAACAAAAAATGTCTCTTTTCCAATTCAGAAAAAATTGAAGAAAAAAAACTTCCTCCTTTCCAACTCAATAAAAGTCTTAAAACGGGAAAAAAATTTATCTTTTCCAAATCAGAAAAAATTGAAAAACAACATTTCCTTCCATCCAATTGAAGAAAAATGTTAAAAAATTGTCCTTTTCCAATTCAGGAAAAATTGAAAAAAAATGTCCTCCCTTCCAACTTGATAAAAATCGTAGAAATAAAAAAAATGTCCCTCCTCAAATTCAGAAGAAAAAAAACTGAAAAACAAAATTTCGTCCTTTCCAAATCAATAAAAATCATAAAAACAAAAATGGGTCCCTTTTCCAATTCAGAAAAAATTGAAAACCTAATTTCCTTCCATTCAACTCAATAAAAATGTTTAAAAAATTGTCCTTTTCCAATTCAGGAAAAATTGAAAAAATGTCCTCCCTTCCAACTTGATAAAAATATTAAAAATAAAAAAAATGTCCCTTCTCAAATTCAGAAAAAATTAAAAAACAAAATTTTCTCCTTTCCAAATCAATAAAAATCTTAAAACCAAAAAATTTCTCTTTTCCAATTCATAAAAAATTGAAAAACAAAATTTCCTCTCATCCAACTAAATAAAAATGTTAAAAAATTGCCCTCTTCCAATTAAGAAAAAAATGGAAAATTTTGGGGTTTTCAAGTTTTTCTAAACTGGAAAAGACAATATTTTTATTTTTAACATTTTTATTGAGTTGAAGGGAAGAAATTTTGGTTTTAATTTTCTTCTGAATTGGAAGAGGGCAATTTTTCAAACATTTTTATTGAGTTGGATGAGAGGAAATTTTGTTTTTCAATTTTTTTATGAATTGGAAAAGAGACATTTTTTTGTTTTTAAGATTTTTATTGATTTGGAAAGGAGGAAATTTTGTTTTTCCATTACCTGAAGCAAAATAAATAACATAAAATTTAAAAAAAATTATTTTAAATAAGCAATTACATGTGCAAATAGTTTTTTTTTTAATTACGCTTACATTTTTTTCAAATTTTGATATATTTAATGTGGCTATTTTTGGCGATTTTATCAACCATTTTAAAGCTTATTAAATTTTGAGATTATGTTTTCCGAGGGAATTAAATATGTTTAAAATGCCAAATATAGTTTTATCTTTGACATATCCACTTTTTTAAGTATACTTAAATTCTCTTTCAAATTTCGTTATATAACTAAATTTGGCTATTTTTCACTATTTTCGCTACTTTTGGCGATTTTATAAACAATTAACAGAAGATTATTTACCAGTTAACAGAAATTTTAAATGTAAATCTTCAAAATTAGTGAATTATTAATTGAAAAACTTAAAACTTTCATTATTTTTTATTTTTAATCCAACTTTTTTTAAGTATACTTAAATTCTCTTTCAAATTTCGTTATATAACGTAAATTGGCTATTTTTCGCTATTTTTAGCGATTTTATAAACAATAAACAAAAGATTATCAACCAATTTACAGAAATTTTATATGTAAATCGTCAAAATTACAGAATTTTTAATTGTAAAACTAAAAAGTTGGAAATTTTTTAAATTAAAAACTCGATTTTAAATTCGCCAATAATAAAGATTGAATCAAAATTATAATTTTATCTAACAGATGAAAACACAAAGTTACAAATAACTCGTTTTACATAAACAATTGCATATTCAAATAGTTTTTTTAAATTAAACTTGGATTTTCTTTCAAATTTTGTTATACAACAACAAAGTTTGGCTATTTTTCGCGATTTTATAAACAATTTTAAATATTATTAACCAATTTGCAGAAATTTTAATTGCAAATGAACAAAATTACTGAATTATTAATTGACAAACTTACATTATTTTTCATTTTTTATTTAAAAAATTAAAAATTCCTTAATTTTAAACCCGACAATAATAAAGATTGAGTCAAAATGACAATAATAAAGATTGAATCAAAATAACAATTATCTGAAGCGAAAGAAATAACATAAAATTCCAAATCCCTCATTTTAAATAAATTTCAAAAACAAAACAAATTGGATATAATTAGTATAATAAAAGTTTATTTTTTCAACCTATCTCTATTACAATTATGTAATTTTTTATGATATTTATGATGTCAAATGAGTATCTGAATTCAATTTTCAAAATTATATCTACAATGTTCATGTGTTTTATTTGTTTCAGAAAATTATTATAAAAGGTTATTAATAAAAATTTTCAGAAATAAAATTTCAAGTTAAAAAAAAATATATAAAGTGAGAATTATTTGAATTTTTCAAGGAAAATAATTGTTTAAGGCTTTCTATTTTGTAAACTGACTAATTATTGACTGATTAATTTTTTCACAATATTAAATGTTGTAAATATTAAATTTCAATTTTTTTCGATTGAGTAACATAAATTTATTATTTACTTTAAGGTATCTAATTTTTAAAATTCTATGGACACACGTTTTCATTTTTTCTGGAATTTGTTTAAAAGGTTATTGATGACTGAAATTTTCAGAAAAATATAAAATTAACATTATTTGAATGTTTCGATGAAAACAATGATTTAATGCTTTTCATGTTCTGAACTCATTAATTATTTATTAGCTGACTAATTTTTTTCACAATATTAAATTACATAAAGATGGATTTTTAATTTTTTAATATTAACTAAAATAAATTGATTATTTACTTCAGGGTTATGTAATTGAATATTGGTTATAATTTATATTATAAAAGTTTATTTATTTTCAAAATACCTCTATTCTAATTATGTAATTTTTGTAAGTTTTCGTGATGTTGTGAAATGAGTATCTGAATTTAATTTTCATAATTAGGTTTTAATTTTTTTTTGAAATTAGTTTAAAAGGTTAATAACAATGAGAATTTTTTGGAAAATATAAAATAAACATTATTTAAATTTTTTAATGGGAGTAATTCTGTATTGCTTTTTATGTTGGAAACTGATTAATTAATTATTAACTGATTATTGTTTTTACAATATTAAATTACATAAAGATTGAATTATAATTTTTCTATATCAATGAACATGAATTAATCATTCATTTCAAGGTTAAGTAGTTGAATATTGGATATAATTCGTATAATTGAAGTTTAATTATGTTTAACATATCTCTGTTGCAACTATATAATTTTTTTTAATTTTCGTGCTGTTTTGGAATGAGTATCTCAATTCCATTCTCACAATTATATGTAAATATGTTTTAATTTATTCTGAAATTAGTTTAAAACGTTAATTATAATTATAATTTTCATAAAAATATAAAGTAAAACTTATTTGGATGTTTCAATGAAAATATTTGTTCATTAATTTTTAAGTTCTAAACTGATTAATTTGTTCACAATATTAAACCACACAATTATTGAATTTTAATTTTTCTTTTGTGTGGTAACATGAATTGATTACTGAAATTAATATTATGTCATTTAATATTGGCTATGATATGTACAATCAAAGTTTATTTATGTTTCATACCTCTATTACAATTGAGTATTCTAGCATGACGTCATGGTTATGATAGGATAGGTGGATATTTTTTCGGAAGGTTAGCATAGTTGGTACATATTTACAATAAAATATGATATACCAAATTTCAGGTTGGAGTATCGGATCGATTTGATCAGAATCGGGCACTATAACTTAAAATTTTGGATAATTTATTTTATTTCGTGAAAATGAAAGCTCTTCAACCGATAAAAGGATAAAACATAATTGCGCAAATGCATTCTACAATTGAAAAATATTAATATTGATACATTTATAACTTACGTTTACGTTTAGAATATTTTTTACAAAAAGTCGTATGCATTCCCATGTGAGGATGTACGAACTATGCTAACCTTCATGACATTTGCACCTATTCTATTATGATTGTGAAATGGAAGAAAATGGACGTTTGTCGGCATTAAATTTGAAAATAACATCTTTAAAATGAGATTAGGAACATGATAAAATATCTACTGGTTCTCGAATGGTCATGAAAAATGTGGAAGCATAACCAAGACGAAAATCGGACGGTCCATTGGTGACTACATTTTTTGGTCTGTTGTTTTTCGCACATTAACAAAAGATTTAAATTCGACATTCGACTGCCGCTCGACGAACTGATTTTCGTTTTGGACATGCTTCCAAATTTTTTATTATAATTCGAGAACAAGTGAATATTTCATTATGTTCAAGGGCCAATTTCAAAAATATTAATGCCCTTATAAGAAAAAGCTTCCAATCCTTTTATTTTCAAAACTTAAAACTTGCATATATTTTAATTGTATATTTTAAAAATTAAGAAATCCTCAATTTTAAACCAGTCAATAATAAAGATTGAATCAAAATTACGATTATTATCTAAAGCAAAAAAAAACACAAAATTTCAAATAACTCGTTTGAAATAAACAATGACATATTAAACTTTTTTTTGAAGAACACTCAGATTCTCTTTAAAATTTTGTAATATTTTATTCTTTTTTTACTTTTGTAATATTGCATAATTTTTAATTGTAGTTATAAAACTGAAAACTTGCATAATTTTTAATTGTAAATTTTCAAAATTAAAAATTCTTCAATTATAAAACGGTCAATATAAACTTTGTAATATAACTACATTTTGGCTATTTTTCTCGATTTTATAAACAATTTAAAAGAATAATAACCAATTTGCAGAAATTCCAAATATACATCACTAAAATCAGAATCAAAATTACAATTATTATCTAAAGCGGAAAAGAACCAAAAATTAAAAATAACTCATTTTAAATGAACACTTGCATATTCAAATAGTTTTTTTTTAATTACACGTGGATTTTCTTTCAAATTTTGTTATATAACAAAATTTGGCTATTTTTCGCTATTTTTTGCGATTTTTTAAACATATTTAACGATTATTAACCAATTTGCAGAAATTTTAAACGTAAATCATCAAAATTTCAGAATTATTAATTGAAAAACTCCTTAATTTTAAACCTGGCAATAATAAAGATTGAATCAAAATTACAACTATCGGAAGCGAAAGAAATAACATAAAATTCTGAGTAACTCATTTTAAATAAACAATTGCAAATTCAAATTTTTTTTATTTAATCACAATTGGATTTTCTTTAAAATTTTGTTATACAATAACAAAATTTGGCTATTTTTCGCGATTTTATAAACAATTTTTAATATTATTAACCAATTTGCAGAAACTTTAGATGCAAATCATCAAAATTACTGAATGATTAATTGAAAAACTGCCTAATTTAAAACCCGCCAATAATAAAGACTGAATCTAAATTACGATTATCTAAAGCAAAAAGAAACACAAAATTACAAATAACTCTTTTTAAATACACAATTACATATTCAACTTTTTTTGAAGAACACTCAGATTCTCTTTCAAATTTTGTAATATTTTATTCTTTTTTATTTTTATAATATTGCATAATTTTTAATTGTAATTATGAAACTGAAAACTTGCATAATTTTTAATTGTAAATTTTCTAAATTAAAAATTCGGCAATTTTAGAACGGTCAATATAAAGATTGAATAAAAATTACAATTTCTATCACAAATAAAGAAAAAACACAAAATTCCAAATAACTCCTTTTAAATAAACAATTACATATATATTCAACATTTTTGAAGAACACTCATATTGTCTTTAAAACTTGGTAATGTTTTGTAACATTTTGGCTATTTTTCTCGAATTTATAAACAATTTAAAAGAATAATAATAATAACCAATTTACAGAAAATTTAAATCATCAAAATTATAGAATTTGTCATTATAAAATAAAAAACTTGCATAATTTTTAATTTCAAATTTGAAAAATTAAAAATTCTTGAATTTTAAAACCGTAAATAATAAAGATTAAATAAAAATTACAATTTTTACCTAAAATAAAGAAAAACACAACATTACGAATAACTCACTTTAAATAAACAATTACATATTCAACTTGTTTTTTAATACACTTGAATTCTCTTTCAAATTTGGTAATATAACTAAATTTTGGCTATTCTTCGCAATCCTATAAACAATTTAGAAGAATTATTACCAATTTGCAGAAATTCTAAATATACATCACTAAAATTATAATCAAAATTACAATTATTATCTAAAGCGGAAAAGAGCACAAAATTACAAATAACTCATTTTAAATAAACAAATGCATACTCAATAGCTTTTTTTTAATTACACGTGGATTTTCTTTCAAATTTTGTTATATAACAAAATTTGGCTATTTTTCGCTATTTTTTGCGATTTTTAAAATAATTTTAACGATTATCAACCAATTTGCAGAAATTTAAAATGTAAATCATCAAAATTAAAGAATTATTTAATTTAATTAATTTTTAACCCGTCAATAATAAAGATTGAGACAAAATTACAATTATTATCTGAGGCAAAAGAAAAAACTAAAAATTCGAAGTAACTCATTTTAAATAAACAATTACACATGCAAATAGATTTTTTTAAATTACGCTTAGATTTTCTTTCAAATTTTGTTATATCTAACAATGTGGCTATTTTTCCTTATTTATTAAATTTTGAGGTTATGTTTTCCGAGTGAATTTAAAATGTTTAAAATGCCAAATATAGTTTTATCTTTGTCAAATGGAAAAATACTTCTCTCCTGATTATAAAAACTGAATACAAAATATCCAAAATATTATGATTATTTAAATTTTGTTATTATTATCTAACTTCAGACATAATTCCTTATTATCTGTGCCTATAAATATAATAAAACTCGTACATATTTATTCAAACAAAATCTCTAAATACCAATCGACCTAAAAATGTTATTATAATACCAAACAAATTCTTCAAAAATCTCAGCCTAACCCCCAAAAAAAAGAAATTTCAAAGAAAAAGAAACGTCTTTCCGAAAAAAGGGAGCAAGGTCCAATTTCAAAAATCGTAATGCCCTTATGAGGAAAGGTTGTCCGATTTCAAAATTAAAAGAAAAAAATTAAAAAAGAATAGTCGCCAGAGATTTTAGAGTCGCGAATATCATCAAAATTATAGGATTTGAAATTATAAAACTGAAAACTTGCATAATTTTTAATTGCAAATTTTCAAAAGTAAAAATTCGTCAATTGAAAAACCGCCAATAATAGAGATTGAATGAAAATTACAATTGTTAACGAAAAGGAAGGAAAAACACAAAATTACAAATAACTTATGTTAAATAAACAATAACACTTTTTTTCTATTTTATAAACCATTTAAAAGAACATTAACAAATTTACATGAATTTCAAATGTAAATCATCAAAATTACAGAATTTTTAATTGTAAAACTTAATAGTTGCAAATTTTGTATTCTTTTAAATTAAAAACTCAATTTTAAATCCGTCAATAATAAAGATTGAATCGAAATTATAATTTTATCCAGAAGAAGAAAACAAAAAATTACAAATAACTAGTTTTAAATAAACAACTGCATATTCAAATAGTTTTTTTTTAATTACACTCGGAGTTTCTTTCAAATGTTGTTATATAACAAATCTTTGGCTATTTTTCGCGATTTTATAAACAATTAACAAAAGATTATCAACCCATTTATAAAAATTTTTAATGTAAATCGTCGAAATTACAGAATTTTTAATTGTAAAACTTAAAAGTTGCAAATTTTTTAAATTAAAAATTCAATTTTAAATCTGTCAATAATAAAGATTTAATCAAAATTATAATTTTATCTGAAAGAAGAAAACACAATATTACAAATAACTCGTTGTAAATAAACAATTGCATATTCAAATAGTTTTTTTTTTTAAATTACACCCGGATTTTCTTTCAAATTTTGTTATATAACAAACTTTGGTTATTTTTCGCTAGTTTTAGCGATTTTATAAACAATTAACAAAAGATTATCAACCAATTTACAGAAATTTTAAATGCAAAACGTCGAAATTACAGAATTTTTAATTGTAAAACTTAAAAGTTGCAATCTTTTAAATTAAAAACTCAATTTTAAACCCGTCAATACTGAAGATTGAATCAAAATGATAATTTTATCTAAAAAAAAAGGAAAGACAAAATTATAAATAACTCCTTTTAAATTAACAATTGCATATTCAAATAGTTTTTTTTTAATTACACTCGGTTTTTGTTTCAAATTTTGTTATATAACAAATTGTGGCTATTTTTCGATATTTTTAGCGATTTTATAAACAAAAAACAAAAGATTATCAACCAATTTACATAAATTTTATATGTAAATCGTCCAAATTACAGAATTATTAATTGAAGAACTTAAAACCTGCATTTTTTTTATTTATAAAAATTAAAAACGCCCTAATTTTAAACTCATCGATAATAAAGATGGAATCAAAATTACCATTGTTATCTAAAATAAAGGAAAAACACAAAATTACAAATAACTCATTATAAATAAACAACTACATGTCCAATTTTTTTAAGCATACTTAAATTCTATTTCAAAGTAATATAACAAAATTTTGGCTATTTTTCTCGATTTTATAAACCATTTAAAAGAACATTAACGACTTTTTTATAAATTTCAAATGTAAATCATCAAAATTACAGAATTTTTAATTGTAAAACTAAAAAGTTGGACATTTTTGAATTTTTAAAATTAAAAACTCCATTTTAAATCCACCAATAATAAAGACTGAATCAAAATTATAATTTTAACTAAGAGAAAAAAAGACAAAGTTACAAATAACTCGTTTTAAATGAACAATTGCATACTCAAATAGTTTTTTTAAATTATACTTGGATTTTCTTTCAAATTTGGTTATACAATTACAAAATTTGGCTATTTTTCACGATTTCATAAACAATTTTAAAGATTACTAACCAATTTGCAGAAATTTCAAATGCAAATCATCAAAATTACTGAATTATGAATTGAAAAACTTAAAAATTTAATTATTTTTTAATTTAAAAAATTAAAAAGTCCTTAATTTTAAACCCGTCAATAATAAAGATTGAATCAAAATTATAATTATGTGAAGCAAAAGAAACAACATAAAATTTCAAATAACTCATTTTGAATAAACAATTACATATACAAATAGTTTTTTTTTTTAAATTACGCTTAGATTTTCTTTCAAATTTTGTTATATTTAACAATGTGGCTATTTTTCGCGGTTTTATAAACAATCTTAAGGATTATGAACCAATTTGCAGAAATTTCAATTGAAAATCCATCAAAATTACTTAATTAGAAATAACATAAAATTCTGAATTTTCTCATTTAAAAAAACAATTGCATATTCAAATAGTTTTTTTTACATTAAACTTGGATTTTCTTTCAAATTTGGTTATACAATTACAAAATTTGGCTATTTTTCACGATTTCATAAACAATTTTAAAGATTATTAACCAATTTGCAGAAATTTCAAATGCAAATCATCAAAATTACTGAATTATTAATTGAAAAACTTAAAACTTGCATTATTTTTCATTTTTTATTGAAAAAATTAAAAACTCCCTAATTTTACACCCGACAATAATAAGGATTGAGTCAAAATGACAATAATAAAGATTGAATAAAAATACAAATTATCTGAAGCGAAAGAAATAACATAAAATACCACATAACTCACTTTAAATAAACAATTGCATACATATTCAACTTTTTTTTGAAGAACACTCAGATTATCTTTCAAATTTTGTAATATAACTCCATTTTTGCTATTTTTCTCAATTTTATAAACAATTTAGAAGAATTATTACCAATTTGCAGAAATTCCAAATATGCATCACTAAAATTAGAATCAATATTACAATTACTATCTAAAGCGGAAAAGAACACAAAATTACAAATAACTCATTTTAAATAAACAATTGCATACTCAATAGCTTTTTTTTAATTACACGTGGATTTTCTTTCAAATTTTGTTATATAACAAAATTTGGCTATTTTTCGCTATTTTTAGCGATTTTTAAAACAATTTGAACGATTAACCAATTTGCAGAAATTTTAAACGTAAATCATCAAAATTTTAGTATTATTGACTGAAAAACTTCTTAATTTTAAACCTGGCAATAATAAAGATTGAATCAAAATAACAATTAACTGAAGCGAAAGAAATAACATAAAATTCTGATTTTTCTCATTTTAAAAAGCAATTGCATATTCAAACAGTTTTTTTTTTTAAATTAAACTTGGATTTTCTTTCAAATTTTGTTATACAATAACAAACTTTGGCTATTTTTCGCGATTCTATAAACAATTTTAAATATTATTAACAAATTTGCAGAAATTTTAAATGCAAAACATCAAAATTACTAAATTATTAATTGAAAGACCTAAAACTTGCATTATTTTTTAGTTTCAATTTAAATAATTAAAAACACCTTAATTTTAAACCCGTCAATAATAAAGATTGAGTCAAAATTAAAATTATTATCTGAGGCGGAAGAAAAAGCAAAAAATTCCAAATAACTCATTTTGAATAAACAATTGCAAATTCAAATAGTTTTTTTAAAATTATACTCGGATTTTCATTCAAACTTTGTTATACAACAAAACTGTGATATTTTTCGATATTTTTAGCATTTTTTAAAAACAATGTTTAAGATGATTAACCAATTTGCAGAAATTTCAATTACGAATCATCAAAATTACAGAATTATGAATTTATAAACTCCCTAATTTTAAACCCGTCAATAATAAAGATTTAATCAAAATTAAAATTATCGGAAGCGAAAGAAAGAACATAAAATTCTTATTTTTCTTATTTTAAAAAACAATTGCATATTCAAATAGTTGTTTTTTAATTAAACTTGAATTTCCTTTCAAATTTTGTTATATAATAATAAAATTTGGCTATTTTTCGCGATTTCATAAACAATTTTAAATATTATTAACCAATTTGCAGACATTTTAATTGCAAATTATCAAAATTACGGAATTATTAATTGACAAACTTAAAACTTTCATTATTTTTTAATTAAAAAATTAAAAACTCCTTAATTTTAAACCCGACAATAATAAAGATTGAATCAAAATAACAATGATCTGAATGGAAAGAAATAACATAAAATTCTAAATACCTCATTTTAAATAAACAATTGCATATTCATATTTTTTTAAAATTACGCTTGGATTTGTTTTCATTTTTTTTTTATTTAACAATGTGACTATTTTTCGCGATTTTATAAACCATTTTACAGACTAATAAATGTTGAGGTTATGTTTTCCGAGGGACGAATTAAAGCCAAAAGAAATGTAAAAAATTTTGGAATTAAAGATAGTTTTTATCTTTGACATAAGGAAAAATACTTCTCTCCTGATTATAAAAACTGAATAAAAAATGTCCACGATACTATGATTATTTAAATTTTGTTATTATTATCTAACTTCAGGCATAATTCCTCATTATCTGTGTCTGCAAATATAATAAAACGCGTAAATATTTATTCAAACAAAATCTCTAATATACAAAACAACCTACAAATATTATTACAACACCAATTAGATTCTTCAATAATCTCAGCCTAACCCCCAAAAAAAATCTCCAAAAAAAGAAACGTCTTTCCGAAATAAGGGAGCAAGGTCCAATTTCAAAAATCGTAATGCCCTTATAAGGAAAGGTTGTCCGATTTCCAAATTAAAAGAAAAAAATTAAAAAAGAAGAGTCGCCAGAGATTTTAGAGTCGCGAATATCATAAAAATTATAGGATTTGAAATTATAAAACTGAAAACTAGCATAATTTTTAATTGCAAATTTTCAAAAGTAAAAATTCGTCAATTGAAAAACCGCCAATAATAGAGATTGAATGAAAATTACAATTGTTAACGAAAAGGAAGGAAAAACACAAAATTACAAATAACTTATGTTAAATAAACAATAACACTTTTTTCTATTTTATAAACCATTTGAAAGAACATTAACAAATTTACATAAATTTCAAATGTAAATCATCAAAATTACAGAATTTTTAATTGTAAAACTTAATAGTTGCAAATTTTTTATTTTTTAAAATTAAAAACTCAATTTTAAATCCGTCAATAATAAAGATTGAATCGAAATTATAATTTTATCCAGAAGAAGAAAACAAAAAATTACAAATAACTCGTTTTAAATAAACAACTGCATATTAAAATAGTTTTTTTTAAATTACACTCGGAGTTTCTTTCAAATGTTGTTATATAACAAAACTTTGGCTATTTTTCGCGATTTTATAAACAACTAACAAAAGATTATCAACCCATTTATAGAAATTTTAAATGTAAATCGTCGAAATTACAGAATTTTTAATTGTAAAATTTAAAAGTTGCAAATTTTTTTAATTAAAAATTCAATTTTAAATCTGTCAATAATAAAGATTTAGTCAAAATTATAATTTTATCTGAAAGAAGAAAACACAATATTACAAATAACTCGTTGTAAATAAACAATTGCATATTCAAATAGTTTTTTTTTAAATTACACCCGGATTTTCTTTCAAATTTTGTTATATAACAAACTTTGGTTATTTTTCGCTATTTTTAGCGATTTTATAAACAATTAACAAAAGATTATCAACCAATTTACAGAAATTTTAAATGCAAAACGTCGAAATTACAGAATTTTTAATTGTAAAACTTAAAAGTTGCAATTTTTTAAATTAAAAACTCAATTTTAAACCCGTCAATAATGAAAACTGAATCAAAATGATAATTTTATCTAAAAAAAAGAAAACACAAGATTATAAATAACTCGTTTTAAATTAACAATTGCATATTCAAATACTTTTTTTTTAATTACAGTCGGATTTTCTTTCAAATTTTGTTATACAACAAATTTTGGCTATTTTTCGATATTTTTAGCGATTTTATGAACAACAAACAAAAGATTATCAACCAATTTACAGAAATTTTAAATGTAAATCGTCGAAATTACAGAATTTTTGATTATAAAACTTGAACGTTGCAAATTTTCTAATGTTTTAAATTGAAAACTCAATTTTAAATCAGGCAATAAGGAAAATTGAATCAAAATTATAATTTTACCTACCAGAAGAAAACACAAAATTACAAATAACTAGTTTTGAATAAACAATTTCATATTCAAATAGTTTTTTTAATTACACTAGGATTTTCTTTCAAATTTTGTCATATAACAAACTTTGGCTATTTTTCGCGATTTTATAAACAATTAACAAAAGATTATCAACCAATTTACAGAAATATTAAATGTAAATGGTCGAAATGAAAGAATTTTTAATTGTTAAACTTAAAAGTTGCAAATTTGTTAATGTGTTAAATTGAAAACTCAATTTTAAATCAGTCAATAATAAAGATTGAATCAAAATTATAATTTTATCTAAAAGAAGAAAACACAAAATTACAAATAACTCGTTTTAAATGAACAATTGCATATTCAAATAGTTTTTTTTAATTATACTTCGATTTTCTTTCAAATTTGGTTATACAATTACAAAATTTGGCTATTTTTCACGATTTCATAAAAAATTTTAAAGATTATTAACCAATTTGCAGAAATTTAAAATGCAAATCATCAAAATTACTGAATTATTAATTGAGAAACTTAAAACATGCATTATTATTCATTTTTTATTGAAAAAATTAAAAACTCCTTAATTTTAAACCCGACAATAATAAAGATTCAGTCAAAATTAAAAGTATTATCTGAGGTTGAAGAAAAATCAAAAAAAGGCAAATAAATCATTTCGAATAAACAATTGCATATTCAAATACTTTTTTTTTAATTACACTCGGATTTTCCTTCAAATTTTGTTATACAACAAATTTTGGGTATTTTTCGATATTTTTAGCGATTTTATAAACAACAAACAAAAGATTATCAACCAATTTACAGAAATTTTAAATGTAAATCGTCGAAATTACAGAATTTTTAATTTTAAAACTTGAACGTTGCAAATTTTTTAATGTTTTAAATTGAAAACTCAATTTTAAATCAGTCAATAAGAAAGATTGAATCAAAATTATAATTTTACCTACCAGAAGAAAACACAAAATTACAAATAACTCGTTTTAAATAAACAATTTCATATTCAAATAGTTTTTTTTAATTACACTAGGATTTTCTTTTAAATTTTGTTATATAACAAACTTTGGCTATTTTTCGCGATTTTATAAACAATTAACAAAAGATTATCAACCAATTTACAGAAATATTAAATGTAAATGGTCGAAATGAAAGAATTTTTAATTGTTAAACTTAAAAGTTGCAAATTTTTTAATTTTTCAAATTAAAAACTCAATTTTAAATCCGTCAATAAGAAAGTTTGAATCAAAATTATAATTTTACCTAAAAGAAGAAAACACAAAATTACAAATAACTCGTTTTAAATAAAAAATTGCATATTCAAATAGTTTTTTTTTTAATTACACTCGGATTTTCTTTCAAATTTGGTTATATAACAAAATTTGGCTATTTTTCGATATTTTTTAAACAATTTTAACGATTATTAACCAATTTTCAGAAATTTTAAATGTAAATCATCAAAATTACAGAATTATTTAATTAAATTAATTTTTAACCCGTCACAATAATGAAGATTGAGTCATAATTACAATTATTAGCTGCGGGAAAAGAAAAAACTAAAAATTTTAAATAAACAATTACACATGCAAATAGTTTTTTTTTTTGATAACGCTTAGATTTTCTTTCAAATTTTGTTATATCTAACAATGTGGCTATTTTTCCTTATTTATTAAATTTTGAGGTTATGTTTTCCGAGGGAAATCAAAATCTTTAAAATTCCAAATATAGTTTTATCTTTATCAAATGGAAAAATACTTCTCCCCTGATTATAAAAACTGAATAAAAAATGTCCACGATACTATGATTATTTAAATTTTGTTATTATTATCTAACTTCAGACATAATTCCTTATTATCTGTGTCTGCAAATATAATAAAACTCGTAAATATTTATTCAAACAAAATCTCTAATATACAAAACAACCTACAAATATTATTACAACACCAATTAGATTCTTCAATAATCTCAGCCTAACCCCAAAAAAAAATCTCCAAAAAAAGAAACATCTTTCCGAAATAAGGGAGCAAGGTCCAATTTCAAAAATCGTAATGCCCTTATAAGGAAAGGTTGTCCGATTTCAAAATTGAAAGAAAAAAATTTAAAAAGAAGAGTCGCCAGAGATTCTAGAGTCGCGAATAACTGACAGGGTTTAATCGATCGAATAAAATTTAAAAAAATAAAATAAAAATAAATAGAAAATTAAAATTTGATAATCTTACCCCGTGCTGTCATCGGGCAATCTTCCAATGTAGGAGGACTCCTCGTCGGAATTTTTTTCGTAGTCGAAAATTGCCGACTGCTCATAAACTTTGACAAAACTCGGCAAATCGAGACTGTCATCAAAATAATCCTGCAGATCCTGTGTCACCAAAATATTCTCGAAATTATCCACACTTCCGTCGGCTTTTCCGTCGCGAGATTTTTCACTTACCCACGACGCCATACTTTTTGTACTGCACAATCACAAACAATAGAGAAAAAGAAGGGGTACGTGACGGAACGGCCGGTAAGGAAGAGAGTGATAGAGGTGATATTAGAAGGCGCTAGGTGGCGCCAGCTACTGTGGACGAAGGACCGCGAAAATTCAAATGGTAAATGAAAAATAGCTTTTTTTTACACAAATTAATGATAAAGGTTTATAGTATATTCGTTGAACAATGTGAAAGAGTAAATTATTAAGCTTGAAAAGTAGGAATTGAATATTTTAAGTAAGGTTTAGTATTTCTTGTGGAGTTCTGAATTTCAGAAATTTTCGACCAAGAAAGTAGGCAAAGGGAATTTTTATAATAATTTTATTATTAAATTTGAAGTCATTGATTAATAAATTATTTATAATAACATAAATAAATTATGTTAATACAATTTTTAAGAATGAAATTATTTTTTTTCAATTTAAAAAAAAAAATTTTTTATTAGAAAATTTTGGTTTTAAAGCCAAAATTTTTTAAGGAAAATTACTCTTTTCCAATAAGAAGATTAATTTTCGACTAGAAAGAGAAATTTTTAACAAAAGGGTTCAAGTTTCAACTAAAAAAGGTAAATTTTTAATTGAGAAAACGAATTTTCAATAACAATGTTAAATTTTCAAAGAAAAAAATTAATTTTCTACCAAAAATGGAATAGTTGAATATTCAGATAAAAAATTGCACAATAGATCAATTTTCAACGAAAGAAATGAAGTTTCAAGTGAAAAAGATAATTTTCCAAATAATGGAACAGTTGAAAATTCAGTTACAAAATAATTTTTAACCAAAAAAAAAAAAAAAACGGAATTTTAACAAAATTGATGATTTAACAAATTTGCAACCAAAAGTAGAATAGTTAAATTTTCAATAAAAAATTCATTTTCATACAAAAAAAATTTTAACAAAATAGTTAAATTTTCAACCAAAGAAATTAAATATTAAAAAAACCAAAATAATATTCTACCAAAAAAAAAGACAAATTTTCAATTAAAAAAGATCAATTTTCCACTAAAAATGGAATAGTTACATTTTCATGTAAAAAATTGCAAAATAGATTAATGTTTAACGAAAGAAATTAATTTTCTACTAAAAAAGATAAATTGCAAAAAATTAAATAGGTAAAAATTCAGTTAAAAAATGAATTTTTAACAAAAAAAAAGATTTTTCAACAAAATTGATGATTTTTCAACTTAATGTGACAAATTTTCAATAAAAAATTTAATTTTCATAAAAAACCGAAATTTTAACAAAATGGTTCAATTTTCAACCAAACAAATTAATTGACTAAAAAACAAAATAATATTCTACCAAAAAAAGACAAATTTTCAATTAAAAAAGATAAATTTGTAACCAAAAATGGAATAGTTACATTTTCAGGTTAAAAATTGCAAAATAGATCAATTTTTAACAAAAGAAATTAATTTTCTGCTGTAAAAGATAAATTGCAAAAAACGAAATAGTTAAAAATTCACATAAAAAATTAATTTTCAGCCAAAAAAAAACATGAATTTTTAACAAAATTGATGATTTTTCAATTGTAAGTAACAAATTTTCAACCAAAAGTAGAATAGTTAAATTTTAAATAAAAAAAATTCATTTTCATAAAAAAAGCAAAATTTCAACAAAATAGTTAAATTTTCAACCAAAGAAATTAATTTCCTAACAAAAATAATATTCTACCAAAAGAAGACAAATTTTCAATTAAAAAAAAAAATAAATTTTCAACCAAAAATGAAAAATTTACATTTTTAAGGTAAAAAATTGCAAAATAGATCAATTTTTAACGAAATAAATTAATTTTCTACTAAAAAAAATAAATTGCAAAAAATGGAATAGTTAAAAAATTCAGCTAAAAAATTAATTTTAACCAGAAAATTTTTTTTTTTTTTTAAATTTATGATTTTTCAATTTCAAGTAACAAATTTTCAACCAAAAGTAGAATAGTTAAATTTTCAATGAAAAAAATTAATTTTCATTAAAAAAAACGAAACTTTTACAAAATAGTTGAATTTTCAAACAAAGAAATTAATTTCCTAACAAAAATAATATTCTACCAAAAGAAGACAAAATTCCAATTTAAAAAAAAAATCAATTTTCAACCAAAAATGGAATAGTTAAATTATCAGGTAAAAAATTGCAAAAAAGTTCAATTTTCAATTAAAGAAATGAATTTTCAAAGAAGAAAGATAATTTGCAAAAAAATGGAGTAGTTGAAAATTCAGTTAAAAAATTTATATTTGACCAAAAAGCACGAATTTTTAACAAAATTGATGATTTTTCAACTTCAAGTAAAAAATTTTCAACCAAAAGTAGAATAGTTAAATTTTCAATGAAAAAAATTAATTTTCATAAAAAAACGAAATTTTAATAAAATAGTTGAATTTTCAACCAAAGAAATTAATTTACTGAAAAAAATAATATTTTACCAAAAAAAGACAAATTTTCAATTAAAAAACATGAATTTTCAACCAAAAGTAGAAAATGTACATTTTCAGGTAAAAGATTGCAAAATAGATCATTTTTTAACGAAAGAAATTAATTTTCTACTAAAAAAGATAAATTGCAAAAAATTCAATAGTTAAAAATTCAGTTAAAAAATGAATTTTTAACCAAAAAAAAAAAACGAATTTTTAACAAAATTGATGATTTAACAAATTTTCAACCAAAAGTAGAATAGTTAAATTTTCAATGAAAAAAATTAATTTTCATATAAAAAAAACGAAATTTTAACAAAATAGTTGAATTTTCAACCAAAGAAATTAATTTACTAACAAAAAAAATATTTTACCAAAAAAAAGACAAATTTTCAATTTAAAAAAAAAAATCAATTTTCAACCAAAAATGGAATAGTTAAATTATCAGGTAACAAATTGCAAAAAAGTTCAATTTTCAATTAAAGAAATGAATTTTCAAAAAAGAAAGATAATTTGCAAAAAAATGGAATAGTTGAAAATTCAGTTAAAAAATTTATATTTGACCAAAAAGCACGAATTTTTAACAAAATTGATGATTTTTCAACTTCAAGTAAAAAATTTTCAACCAAAAGTAGAATAGTTAAATTTTCAATGAAAAAAATTAATTTTCATAAAAAAACGAAATTTTAATAAAATAGTTGAATTTTCAACCAAAGAAATTATTTTACTAACAAAAATAATATTCTACCAAAAAAAGATAAATTTTCAATTAAAAAAGATCAATTTTCAACCAAAAATGGAATATTTAAATATTCAGGTAAAGAAATTGTAAAATAGATCAATTTTCAACTGAAAAACATAATTTGCAAGAAAGGAATAGTTAAAAATTCATTTAAAAAAATCAATTTTTAACAAAATTGTTAAATTTTTTCCAGATGGTTAAGTTATAAACTAAAAAAATAAATAATAAATAAATTTTCAATAAAAACTGGAATAGTTAAATTTTCAAATACACAATGGAATTTTGAAAAAAAAGAATTCGATTTTTAACGAAATTGATGATTTTCCAACTTAAAAAGAACAAATTTTCAAACAAAATGTTAAATTGCTGTCCGCAATTCAATTCTATATACAAATTAAACTTTCATTCATTATCAATAAAAAAAGGCACTTTCATAAAAAACAGAAATTAAAAAAAAAATAGTTAAATTTTCACCCAAAGAAATTAATTTACTGAGAAAAAAATAATATTTTACCAAAAAAGACAAATTTTCAATAAAATACATTAATTTTCAACCAAATATACAAAGTTTTATCTAAAAAAGGTAAATTTTTAATTTAAAACACAAATTTTTATCAAAATTTTTAAACTTTGTACTAAAAATAAATTGTCAACCAAAAATGGAATAGTTAAATTTTCAGAATAAAAAAAAAATAATTTTCAACAAAATTATTCAATTTTCAAAGAAAAAAATGAATTTTCAACAAAAAAAGAAAAAATTTTTCACCAAAAATGGAATAGTTAAAATTTCAGTTAAAACAATTAATTTTCGGCAAAAAAAAAATTAATTTTAAACAAAATATACTACTTTTCAACAAAATAGTTAAAGTTTTGACTAAAAAAGGTAAATATTTAATTTAAAAAACGTATTTTCAACAAAATTGTTAAATTTTTCACGAAAAAAATTAATTTTCAACCGAAAAAGGGAATATTTAAATATTCAGGTAAAAATATGGTAAAATAGATCAATTTTGAACTAAAGACATAAATTTCCAACTAAAAAATATAATTTGCAAAAATTGGAATAGTTAAAAATGAAGTCAAAAAATTAATTTTCAACAGAAAAAAAAACTAATTTTCTCCCAAATGGTTAAGTTTTCAACTAAAAAAATAAATTTCCAATAAAAAATGGAATATTTAAATATTCAGGTAAAAATATGGTAAAATAGATCAATATTCAACTAAAGACATAAATTTCCAACTGAAAAATATAATTTGCAAAAATTGGAATAGTTAAAAATGCATTTAAAACAATTAATTTTTAACAGAAAAAAAACTAATTTTCAACAAAATTGTTACATTTTCTCCCAATTTTTAAGGAAATTGATGATTTGTCAACTTAAAAGAAGAAAATTTTCAACCAACAGTAGAATAGTTAAATTTCCAATTAAAAAAATTCATTTTCATAAAAAAATGAAATATCAACATAATTGTTATATTTTCAACCAAAGAAATTGATTTACTAAGAAAAAAAAATATATTCTACAAAAAAAAAAGTTTCAAATCAAAAAGATACATTTTTAACCAAAAATGGAATAGTTACATTTTGAAATAGAAAGAATAAATTTTCAACAAAATTGTTACAATTTTTACTAAAAAATAAATTTTCAACCAAAAATCTAATACATAAATTTTCAGATAAAAGAATTAATTTTCAACAAAAGAAGTGAATTTTTAACAAAAAAAGAAAAAAAACCACCAAAAATGGAATAGTTAAATATTCAGTTCCAAAAATAGATTTTCGACAAACAAAATTAATTTTGAACAAAATACACTACTTTTCGACCAAAAAGTTGAAGTTTTGCCTAAAAAGGGTAAATTTTTTATTTAAAAAAAAAATTTTCAACAAAATGGTTAAACTTTTAACTAAAAAAATCAATTTTCAACAAAAAATGGAATTATTAAATTTTCATATAAAAAATTAATTTAAAAAAAATATATATAATTTTCATCAAAATAGTTATATTTTGAACTAAAAACATGAATTTTTAACCGAAAATAGTAAAATTTAACCAAAAAATACGAATTTTAAACGAAAAATGGCATAGTTAAATTTTCTCATACAAAAATTACAAAAAGATCATTTTTTAATGAAAGAATTGAATTTTCAACTAAAAAAGATCATTTTCAAAAAAATGGAATAGTTAAAAATTAAGTTTCAAAATTAATTTTTAACCAAAAAAACAGCATTTTTTCAAAAAAATTGTTCAATTTTCAAAAACAAAAAAA
>CAKNYM010049479.1:122169-132731 GCA_932195095.1 Andricus curvator
AGGCATATTTTCCGGATTTTAATTTTCTCTTGTGGAATATTTTTCCAGAATTTAATTTTCTCTTTCTGTATATTTTCCAGATTTAAATTTTCTCTTTCGGCATATTTTACCGAATTTTAGTTTTCTCTTCTGGCATATTTTGCTGGGTCTTTATTCTATTTTGGAAAATTTTACCAGTCTAATTTTCTACGTTGCGTATTCTCTTCCGGAATATTTTGCCGAAATTCAATTTCCTCTTCTGGCATATTTTGTCGAATTTTAATTTTCTCTTCCAGCATATTTTGCCGTATTTTAATTTTCTTATGTAGCATATTTTGCTGAATTTTAATTTTCTCTTCTGGAATATATTTCCGAATTTTAATATTCTCATCCGGCATATTTTGCCGTATTTAAATGTTCTCTTCCGGCATATTTTGGCAAATTTTTATTTTATCCTCTGACATATTTTGCTGTATTTTAATTTTCTTATCTGGTATATTTTGGCGAATTTTACTTTTTTATATTGGCTGCTATTGGCATATTTTCCGGATTTTAATTTTTTCGTCCGGCAAATTTTTCGAAATTATAATTTTCTCTTCCAGCATACATTACGGGATTTTAATTTTCCATTTCCGCAAATTTTACAGGAGCCTAATTTTCTACGTTGTCCATTCTCTTCCGTAATATTTTGCTGTATATCAGTTTTCTCTTCCGGCTTATTTCACCGTATTTTAATTTTCTTATCTAGCATATTTGGCTGAATTGTAATTTTCTCTTCTGGAATATTTTTCCGGATTTTAATGTTCTGTTCCGGCATATTTTACCGATATTAAATTTTCTCTTCCGGAATATTTTGCCGATATTACATTTTCTTTTCCGGCATATTTTGGCAAATTGTAATTTTCTCTTCCGGAATATTTTTCCGGAATTTAATTTTCTCTATTGGCATATTTTCCGGATTTTAATTCTCTCTTCCGGCATATTTTGCCGGATTTTTGTTCAATTTCGCCAAATTCTACCAGGGTCTTATTTTCTACGCTGGGAAACGTTTCTCTTCCAGCATATTTTGGTGTATTTTAATTTTCTTGTCTGTCATATTTTGGCGATTGTTAATTCTTTCTTTCGGAATATTTTGCCGGATTATAATGTTCTCTTTTGGCTGCTATTGTTATATTTTCCTGATTTTATTTTTCTCTTCCGGCATATTTTTCGGAATTATAATTTTCTGTTCCGGCATATATCACTGGATTTTAATTTTCCATTTCGGCAAATTTCACCTGAGTCTAGTTTTCTACGTTGTGCATTCTCTTCCGTGATATTTGGCCGAATTCAAATTTTCTCTTCTGGCATATTTTGCTGGGTTTTTATGCTCTATTTCAAAAAATTTTACTGGAGTCTAATTTTATACGTTGTGTATTCTGTTTTGGAATATTGTGCCGAATTTTAATTTTCTCTTCTGGCATATTTTTCGAAATATAATTTTTTCTTCTGGAATATTTGGACAAATATTAACATTCTCTTGCGGCATGTTTTGCTGAATTTTAATTTTCTCTTCTGGCATATTTTGTCGGATTTTTATGTTCTCTTCGGGCATATTTTACCGAATTGTAATTTTCTCTTCAGGCATATTTTGCCGGATTTGAATTTTCTATTTCAGCAAATTTTACCGGGAGGAATGATTTAATTAATTTTCTTGCTTTCAATATCCGTCTACATTATTTAATAGTTCTTATCAATTCTATGTTGTAAATAGTTTATTTTGTCTTATCAGAATGCATTTTTAATTGATAACAGGAAAAACAAGTAGAAATTAAGTTATATTTAACTTGATTAAATGGTGAAAAACAGGGTCATTTTACTTCTTAATTCTTGGCTTAAAACAAAAAAATTTTCTTAATGTTTTTAAATTTCAAAATATGAATAATTTAATAATATTATTATAGATTATTAATTAATTAATTCTTTGAGGTGAAATTGCCGAAAATTTTAAAATTCCAAAATGGGAGATTCCCGAATCTGAACAATTATTTTAATAATAAATATACAATCGAATAAAAAATCCTAAATAATATTGCAGACAGAGGAAAATTCCCGAATCGTCAAATTTCCAAATATAAATAAATGAAATTGTTAAGGGTAAAATAAAATTTGGGGGCGAGTGAAATATCTCAAAAAATAAAAATTCCCAAAAGTGTAAAATTCCCGAAAAGGAAAATATTTGAAATAAAAAATTCCCGAGTTGGAAAATTCCCAATAATAGAACATTCTCAGGGACGCCTGAAATATCTCGAAAAATAAAATTCCGGACGCTGTAAAATTCCAAAAAATAAAGAAAATATTCTAAACGGAAAATTAATTAATAATAAAATGGCCGAGAAATTATAATATCAGCGATTTGAACATTCCCGATAATGGAAAATTCCCAGGGACACCTGAAATATCTCTCAAAATAAAATTCCGGGCACTGTAAAATTCGCGAAAAAGAAAATATTTGAAATAGAAAATTCCCGACAGTCTATAATATTAACGAATTTTAAAATTCCCGGTAATAGAAAATTCCCAGGGACGATTGAAATATCTCGAAAAATAAAATTCCGGGCACTGTAAAATTGCCGAAAAACAAAATTTTTGAAATAGAAAATTCCCGAGAGTTTATAATATTATTAAATTTGAAAATTCCCAATAATAGAAAATTATCAGAGACGTTTGAATTATCTCGAAAAATAAAATTCCAGGCCGTGTAAAATTCCCCCCCCCCCCAAAAAAAATCGAAATAGAAATAGAAAATGCCTGAAAAATAAAATTCTGGACAGTTTACAATATTAGCGAATTCGATAATTTCTGATAATAGAAAATTCCCAGGGAGGGTCCAAATATCTCGAAAAATAAAATTCCGGGCACTGTAAAATTCCCGAAAAAGAAAATATCTGAAATAGACAATTCCCGACAGTTAATCATATTAGTAAATTTGAAAATTCCCGATAATACAAAATTCCCAGGGACGTTTTAAATATTTTGAAAAATAAAATTCCGGGCAATGTAAAATTCCCGAAAGAGGAAATATTTGAAATAGAAGTTCTTCGAAAGTTTACAATATTAGCGAATTTAAAAATTCCCGATAATAAAAAATTCCTAGGGAGGGTCGAAATATCTCGAAAAATAAAATTCCGGGCACTGTAAAATTTCCGAAAAAGAACATTTTTGAAATAGAAAATTCCTGAAAGTTTATAATATTAGTAAATTTGAAAATTCCCGATAATAGAAAATTCCCAGGGACGTTTTAAATATTTTGAAAAATAAAATTCCGGGCACTGTACAATTCCGGAAAAAGAAAATATCTGAAATAGAAAATTCCCGACAGTTGATCATATTTGTAAATTTGAAAATTCCCGATAATATAAAATTTTCAGAGACGTTTGAAATATCTCGAAAAATAAAATTCCGGGCAATGTAAAATTTCCGAAAAAGAAAATATTTTAAATAGAAAATTCCCGACAGTTTATAATATAAATAAATTTGAAAATTCCCGATAATAGAAAATTTTCAGAGACGTTTGAAATATCTCGAAAAATAAAATTCCGGGCACTGTAACATTCCCGAAAAAGGAAATTTTTGAATTATAAAATTCCTGACACTTTTTTTAATATCAATCAATTTGAAAATTTCCCCATAAAAGAAAATTCCGAGGGACACCCGAAATATCTCAAGAAATAAAATTTCGGGCACAATGAAATTCCCGAAAAAGAAAATATTTGAAATTTCCCTACAGTTTATAATATTAGCGAATTTGAAAATTCCCGATAATATAAAATTCCCAGGTTGATTGCAGTATCTCGAAAAATAAAATTCCGGGCCCTGGAAAATTTAAAATAAGAAAAATTCGAAATAAAAAATTCCTGAATAATAAAATTCCCGACAGTTTACAATATTAGCGAATTTAAAAATTCCTGATCATAAAAAATTCCCAGGGAGGGTCGAAATATCTCGAAAAATAAAATTCCGGGCACTGTAAAATTTCCGAAAAAGAACATTTTTAAAAGAGAAAATTCCTGAAAGTTTATAATATTAGTAGATTTGAAAATTCCTGATAATAGAAAATTCCCAGGAACGATTTAAATATCTCGAAAAATAAAATTCCGGGCACTGTACAATTCCCGAAAAAGAAAATATCTGAAATAGAAAATTCCCGACAGTTAATCATATTAGTAAATTTGAAAATTCCCGACAATAGAAAATTCCCATTGACGATTAAATATTTTGAAAAATAAAATTCCGGGCAATGTAAAATTTCCGAAAAAGAACATTTTTGAAATAGAAAATTCCTGAAAGTTTATAATATTAGTAGATTTGAAAATTCCCGATAATAGAAAATTCCCAGGAACGATTTAAATATCTCGAAAAATAAAATTCCGGGCACTGTACAATTCCCCAAAAAAGAAAATATTTGAAATAGAAAAATCCCGATAGTTAATGGTATTAGTAAATTTGAAAATTCCCGATAGTAGAAAATTCCCAGGGACGATTTAAATATTTTGAAAAATAAAATTCCGGGCAATGTAAAATTTCCGAAAAAGAAAATATTTGAAATAGAAACTTGCCGACAGTTTATAATATTAGCGAATTTGAAAATTCCTGATAATATAAAATTCCCAGGTTGATTGAAGTATCTCGAAAAATTTAATTCCGGGACGTGTAAAATTTAAAATAAAAAAAATTCCTGAATAATAAAATTCCCGACAGTTTACAATATTACCGAATTAAAAAATTCCCGATAATAAAAAATTCCCAGGGACGATTGAATTATCTCAAAAAATGAAATTTCGGGCACCGTAAAATTCTCGAAAAAATTTGAAATGAAAAATTCCGGACAGTTTATAATATTAGCGAATTCAAAAATTCCCAAAATAAAATTCCACGAATCTGGAAAAATAGCGAAAAAAATTACCAAAAATTCAAAAAATGAAAATTCCCAAAAACCTCCGAAAATTTGTATTCCCAAAATTACAAATTGCCGAAAGTTTAAAACCCGATTTCTCAAATTTCTAATAATATTAAATTCGCGAAATAAATAATAATAAATAAATATTTCATTGAAGGGGACAGGGTATCTGGAAATAAGAATTTTATCATTAAATTTATAATTTAATGTTTAATAATTATTATATTTATTAGTCACTATTAATTATCATTGTTTATATTTTTAATAAATTTTAATAAACAGGTGAATAATAATTTTTTGTCAAGGCCATGTAATAGTGTAATACTTATCCGATTTCTACTTTACCGGCATTTTTTTGCAACAACTTACGTCCACAAAAATTGAGATCCAGTTGAAAATTTGGGAAATTGTTTAAAAAGCATAAAGAGACTTTTATATGGTCTCAAATTCCTGGAACTAAATAAAAAAATTAATTTTGGAAAAATGTCGAAATTCCCTTTTTGTATTTTTAGAAATTTAGGACAATACGAACGTTGTTGAGGGTCCTTTTAATAATTTCCCAAATTTTCAACTCGATATCCCAATTCATGTGGTCGTGAGTTATTGCAAAAAAATGTCGGTAAGGTAGGAATCGAGTAAGTATCACATGGCCTTAATTCATTAATTTAATATTCAATATATATTTTTTTATATTAATTTTAATAATTATACTCAAATTTACTTTCAAAAATGAATAATACTAAAATTATTTAATTTCACTTTTTTTTACATTTTAATTTACGTTTTACAGTTGCTTGGATTCGAGGTGGATACAATCAATTCCGTTCAATTATCTAATCATACAGGTTACAAGGTTTTCAAAGGACAGGTGCTAAACGATCAAGACTTAAGTAAAGCCCTTTTTAACTTTTTTTTTAATTAAGGGCATGCAACACTTATCCGATTCCTACTTTACCGACATTTTTGTGTCATACCAATTCCATGCGAGATGAGATAGACTGAAAGTTTTGGAAAATAAAGAAAAGTGACTAAAGAACGTTCACGTACTAATACATTTTTAAAGTTACAAAAAAAATCATTTTTGTAAAATTTTTGTTTGGTAGTAGTAAAACTGCATTAGCACATAAACTTTCCTCAGTTCCTCTCAAAACTTTCCCAAAATTTCAGCTTGTTATTTAATTTCGCGTGCAGTTCGTATGAGTGAAAAAATGTCGGTAAAGAAGGAATCGGATTTCCGATCGTCTGATTCCTACCTTACCGACATTTTTTTTAATCATACCAACTGCACGCGAAATGATATATCAAGCTAAAAGTTTGGAAAAATATAGAAAAGGAACGATTATGTACTAATACAGTTTTACTACTACCAAACAAAAATTTCAAACAAAATATTTGTTTGGTAGTAGTAAAACTGTATTAGCAAATAAACGTTCCTCAGTTCCTTTCAAAACTTTCCCAAAATTTCAGATTGATATCAATTTTGTGTGCAGTTCGTATGAGTACAAAAAATGTCGGTAAAGAAGGAATCGGATTTCCGATCGCCCGATTCCTACCTTACCAACATTTTTTTTAATCGTACCAACTGCAGGCGAAATGATATATCAAGCTAAGAGTTTGGAAAAATATAGAAAAGGAACTAAGGAACGATTATGTGCTAATACAGATTTACTACTACCAAACAAAAATTTCACACAAAATATTTGTTTGGTAGTAGTAAAACTGTATTAGCAAATAAACGTTCCTCAGTTCCTTTCAAAACTTTCCCAAAATTTCAGATTGATATCAATTTCGCGTGCAGTTCGTATAAGTAAAAAAAAAGTCGGTAAAGAAGAAATCGGATTGCCGATCTTCCGATTCCTACCTTACCGACATTTTTTTTAATCATACCAACTGCACGCGAAATGATATATCAAGCTAAAAGTTTGAAAAAATATAGAAAAGGAACTAAGGAAGGTTTATGTGCTAATACAGTTTTACTACTATCAAACAAGAATTGTACAGAAATTATTTTTTTTTTGTAATTTCTAAAATTGATCAATACATAAACGTTCCTTAATCCCTTTTTTTATTTTCCCAAACTTTCAGCTTGATATCTCATTTCGCGTGCAATTGGTATGATTAAAAAAAATGTCGGTAAGGTAGGAATCGGATAAGTGCCACATAAATAATAAATTAAATGTCGGCAGTAAAAATGTAGAAAATCGGAAAAAAGTAATTAAAATTCCTCATTATAATATTTACAGCGCAACTGGTAGACGGATTAGCGGAAAATGACCTTGACAATTATAGTCACTTACTCACTGGTTATGTGGGATCTGCTTCCTTCTTGAACAGAATAGCTCAGTTGGTCAAGGCTCTAAAGATTAAGAATCCTAATCTAATTTATGGTGAATACTAAACAGTCATTAATTTATCTATTATCATTTTTTTAAGGCCATTTAAGGCCACTTGATCGATTCCTACCTTACCGACATTTTTCCGCAACATCTCACGTCTACACGAATTGAGATATCGAACTGAAAATTTGGGAATTTAATTAATAGGCACTAAGAAAGTATTTTACGGTCATAAGTTTCTCGAAATGCAAAAAAAAAAATAATTTTCCAAATTTGCAAGAAAAAAATCGGTAAAGTAGGAATCGGATTAGCCTTAAGGGCATGTAAACTTATCCGTTTCCTATCTTACCGACATTTTTTTGGTACCATAAACTTTCCCCCCCCCCCCTCCGCCCCCACCCCCCCCCCCCGGCGGGGGCCCCGGCCCCCCGCCGGCCGCGCCGGCCCCATTAAAAATCTTACGTGAGAAAATTATTGTTACAAAAAAATTTTATATCCAAATTTATTACAAAATAGATGAATTTTTAACCAATAGTTAATTTTTGAACCAAAAAGATGAATTTTCGAAAGAAAGAAAAATTTTTCAAGAAAATTAAGTTTTTATTAAAAAGATAAATTTTGATTAAAAGAATTAATTTCAAATCAGAAAAATGATATTTCATTAAAATAGTTCAATTTTCAATAAAATAGTTGAGTTTTCAACTAAAAAAGATCAATTTTATGGAAAGTTTCATTAAAAAAAAAAATTTCACCAAGCTAGTTCAAAAAAAGAAATTTTCTACAAAAATATGAAATTTTCATCCAAAAATATGAATTTTGTAAGAAAACAAATCAATTATCAACTCAAAAAGATAAATTTTTGATCAGAGAATTATTTCCACCAAATTGTTAAATTTTCAGCCCCAACGATGGATTTTTAACCAATAACATAATAATTAAATTTTAAGATAAAAAATTAATTTTAAACCGAATTTTTTTTTTAAAATAAATATTTACATTTTTAACGAAAGAAATGAATTTTCCAATAAAATGGTAAATCTTCAACGAAAAAAAAAATTCTTAACCAAATAATAAATCAAATGAACCAAAAAATTCTTAACATAATAGTTAAATTTTAAGATAAAAAATAAATTTTAAACAAAAATTTTTTTTTAAATAAATATTTACATTTTTAACCAAAGAAGTGAATTTTCCAATGAAATGGTAAATCTTCAACGAAAAAAAAATTAATTTCTAACCAAATAGTTGAATTTTGAATAAACGAATTTTCATTAAAATAATTTAATTTCAAACCATATAGTTGAATTTTGAACTAAAAAAGATCAATTTTAAAATAAAAATTGAAATTTTAAGTTAAGAAAAATTTATTTTTAACCAGAAGATAAATTTTTAACTAAATGTTTAATATTTGATATTTAAAAAAAAAATTATTTTAATTTTCAATCAAAAACAATTCAAATAAACCAAAAAACGGGAATTTTCAACAAAAAAGTTGAATTCTCAACGAAAAAAGATTTTTTAGTCAATAAAGAAAAAAAAATTCATCCAAAATGTTGAATTTTCATCCCGAAAAGATAATTTTTTAACAAATAAAGTAATTTCCAACAAAATTGTTGAATTTTAAAGCCAAATAACGAATTTTCTTCAAAAAGTTAAATTTTCAATCCAAAAATATGAATTTTCTACCAAAATATATTAATTTTATATCAAAAAAGATAAATTATCAATCAGAAATGGAATAGTTCATTTTTAGTTTAAAAAAAATTAATTTTTTACAAAAAAAAAATAATTTTCAACAAATTAATTCAATTTTTAACCGAAGAAATTAATTTTTGACTAAAATGAAGATTTTCAACCTAAAATGGAATAAGTACATTTTAGTTTAAAAAATTAATTAAAAAAAAATGAATTTTCAATAAAATAATTCAATTTTTAACCCAAAAAATGAAGTTTCCAATCAAATGATAATTATTTAAAAAAAAGCATTTTTAACCCAATAGCTGAATTTTCAACCAGATAGTAGACTTTCAAATAAACAAGATAAATTTTTTACCAAAAAATGGATTGGTCAAATTTTTAGTTAAACAAATTTATTAAAAAAAAACTAGTTTTCATCAAAATAGTTTAATTTTTAACCAAAGAAATTAATTTTCAGTTCAAAAGATAAATATGAATAATAATATTAATAATAATAATAGTAAAATATAAATTTTTAACAAAGAAAAATTAATTTTTACTCAAAAGGAAGAATTTTCTATCTAACGGTTGAGTTTTTAATTCAAAAATATTAACTTTGAACAAAACGGTTAATTTTCAACAATATTGTTGAATTTTTGGTAAAAAAAAATTTCAACAACAAAAAAGTGAAAATTTATAACCATAAAAATAAACTGTTAAATAAAATGTTTAAGATTCAACAAAAATAATGAATTTTGAATCAAACAGTTGAATTTGAAAAAAAATGTCTACCAAAAAAAGATAAATTTTCAACAAAATATATGAATAGTAAAAAAAATTCAACAAAATTTTTCAATTTTTCAACTAAAAAATAAATTTTTAATAATATACATGAATATTAAACCAAATAGTTGAATTGTCAACTAAAAAAAAATCTACCAGAAATGAAATATTTAAATTTTCAGTTAAAAAAAATTATTCTCAACAAAAACAAAACAAATTTTCAACAAAATAGTTAAATTTTCAAACAAATAAATAAATTTGGAAACTAAAGAGATGAATTTTCAATAAAAAAGTGAATTTTCAACCGAATATTTGATTTTTTAACAAAAAGGATGGATTTTCAATCAGAAATGAAATATTTACATTTTCAGTAAAAAAATTATTTTTCAACATAAAAAAAAAGAATTTTCAACATAATAATTAATTTTTAATTCAAAGAAGTTAATTTGCGACTAAAATGATGAAACTTAAACCGAAAAATAAATGTTTAACCAAATAGTAAAATTTTTGAACACAAAGAATAATTTTCAACCAAGAAAATTAATTTTCTAAGAAAATATGAATGTTTAACAAAAACACATACATTTTGAGCCAAATAGTTAAATTTTCAACTAAAAAAAAAATCTTCGTACCAAAAATGAAATAGTTGAATTTGCTATTAAAAATATTAATTTTCAACAAAAACAAAAAGAATTTTCAACAAAATGGTTAAATTTTTAACTAAAGAAATGAATTTTCAACCAAAAAAAAAAAACGAATTTTCAACCAAAAACGAATTTTCAACAAAATAGTTAAATTTTCAACCAAATAGTAGAATTTTTAACAACAACAAAAAAAAAAGATTTATC
>CAKNYM010049479.1:137968-149635 GCA_932195095.1 Andricus curvator
TTAACCAAATAGTTGTATTTTTAGTTTTTAAAAAATTAATTTTTAACCAAAAAACCCGAGTTTTCAACCTAATAGTAGAATTTTTAACAATAAAAGATGGATTTACAACAAAAAATGGAAAAGTTGTATTTTTAATTTAAAAAAATTAATTTTCAACAAAAAAACACGAATTTTCGAAAAATGGTTAAATTTTCAACTAATGACATTAATTTTCAACCAAAAAACGAATTTTCAACCAAATGGTAGAATTTTTAACACACAAAAAAGGTGTATTTTCAACAAAAAATGGAATAGTTGTATTTTTAGTTTAACAAATTAATTTTTAACAAACAAAAATTGAATTTTCAACTAAAGAAATGAACTTTCAACCAAAAAAACGAATTTTCAACAAAATAGTTAAATTTTCAACCAAATAATTGAATAATTAACAGAAAAAAATGAATTTATAACCAAAAATGAAATAGTTACATTTCCAATTAAAAAACATTAATTTCCAACGAAAAAAAAACTTCAGTTTTTAACTAAAGAAACGAATTGTCAACCAAAAATTTAATTTTCATTTAAAAAATGAATATCCAATAAAAAAAAAACGAATTTTCAACAAAATGGTTAAATTTTCAACAAAATGGTTAAATTTTCCACTAAAGACATTAATTTTCAACCAAAAATGGAATAGTTGCATTTTTAGGTAAAAAAATAATTTTCAACGAAAAAAAAAGGAATTTTCAATAAAAAACTTCAAATTTTAACTAAAGAAATGAATTTTCTACCAAAAATTGAATGTTTAGTTAAAAAATTAATATCCAATAAAAAAAAAACGAATTTTCAATAAAACATTTAAATTTTTAACTAATGAAATGAATTTTTAACTAAAAAGATAAATTTTTAATCCAACTTAGTACCAAAAATATGAATTTTTAACAGAATACTTCAATTTTCAACCAAATAATTGAATATTCGACAGAAAGAAAAGAATTTTTAACCAAAAATGGAAAAGTTACATTTTAATTAAAAAAATTTATTTCTAACGAAATACTTCAATATTTAACTAAATAAATTAATTTTCAACCAAATTTTTGAATTTTTAACATAAAAAAATAAATTTTCAAGAACAAAAAAAAAGAGTTTTCAACAAAATAGTTAAATAATAATAAAAATTTTATCCACATTAATTATCAGTAAACAAATTTATAAAATTATATGTTTCGAAGACTTATTTGTTATTCATACATTTTCTTTCCAAAATATAATTTCAGTAAACAGTACATATTTTTTCAAACAATAAAATAAATAATAATAAATAAATACAAAATATTCCCTTTTTTTAATTGTTTTTATTTATTAAAATTTTTGTAATTGCTCGAAATAGATGTTCACATTCATTATATAGGCCATAGCATTCAGAAAATAATATTAATTTACCATATTATATGATAATAATTTTATTAAATAAAGAAAGATTATTTAAACAATAAGAAGTAACTTGGAAAAAGTAAGGTTTAGGCTAAAATCTTGAAACTTGTTTTAAAAAACTAGGAAGAAAGTACGATTTTCTAGCTTTTCCGTTAAAAAGTTTAATTTTATTAAAAATAAATTGTTTAAACAGTAAGAATAAAAATATACACTTTTCGTGTTCAATTAAAAGACCACAGTATTTATAAAATATCCTTAATTCGCGTTATTCTATGGAAATAAAATTGTACAAGTGAACAAAAATTGTTTAAACAATTAAAAATTAATAAACAAATATATAAAAACTTTTAATTCATTTATTATGGAAAAAAATGAGAAAAAAGTAATATTAATTCTTCTGAAAAAAGATCTTCTCCTTTCGCTCCGCTAGGAATCGAACCTCAGAACTTCCGATTGCCGGTCGGGTGCTTTCCCATTAAGCTACTACAGAGATCGAGAGAAGAAACTTTTTTCATAAAATACACGCATTTTTTTGCCAGATGGTACAAGTTATATTTATCAAGGAATCTGTATTATCATCAGAGAATAACATAAATTTTTAACGTCTTTTCAGACTAGATGGAAATATGAATTAAACATTATTTTAATTAATTTTTTTGAAAATGGATCTTCTCCTTTCGCTCCGCTGGGAATCAAACCTCAATTTTTAATTCATATCTCCATCTAGTCTGAAAAGACGTTAAAAATTTCTGTTATTCTCTGATGATAATACAGATTCCTTTGGGGATAAAACTTCAGTTTCTTTTATTTAATTTCCCAAAATTTTCAACTCGATATCCCAACTTGTGTAGACGTGAGTGGGTGCAAAAGAATGTCGGTAAGGTAGGAATCTGGTAAATATGACATGGCCTTGATATTTTTTTAGTTTGCGATCCTGTCTTGGGCGACAATGGGCATATGTATGTTCCTGAAGAATTGAAAAATATTTATAAAAATGATATCCTCCCATTGGCTGATATCATAACACCCAATCAGTTCGAACTCGAGTAAGTTCATTAATAAATAATAAATTTATCATACTTTAAGGCCATGTGATGAGTGGTTCACGTGACCAGATTCCTACCTTACCGGCACTTTTTTTATTTCCTAACTTATTTTCACACGAAGGGCCACATCGATTTGAAAATTTGGGATACTAAATAAGAAGCACTAAGAAAGGTGGGCCTCGTCCTGAATTTTTATAATTATGAACAAAATTTTTTTTGTAAATATTATTTTTTTGCTTTTTTCATGATTATTAAAATTTAGGACCAGACCCACTTTTCTTAGTGCTCCTTATTTATTATCCCAAATTTTCAACTCGATGTGGCTATTCGTGTGAAAATAAGTTAGGAAATAAAAAAAGTGTCGGTAAGGTAGGAATCCGGTCACGTGACCCACTCGTCACATGGCCTTACTTCAAAAAAAATTGTATACACTATAATTTTTTAGGCTTCTTACTGGATTGACCATAAAAACAATGTCAGAATTGAAAGAAGCAGTAAAAGTTCTACACAGCAAGGGGCCAAAAATTGTCGCAGTTTCTTCAACAGACATTGAAAATAAGTTAACATCGGTAACGAGCGTGAGCAAAGGTAGATACAATTTTTTGACTGATAAAACTTCAAGTCCTTGATAATTTTTTTATTTTTCATTGATTCTAGATAACACAATGATCAAGATAGAAGTTCCGAGAATTCCAGCAATTTACACTGGTTCTGGTGACCTTTTTGCTGCTTTGCTATTGGCTCATACTTATCTGGAAGATGATATAAAAATTGCCCTTGAAAAAACCATCAACACACTTTTTGAAGTGCTTGAAAAAACCTACGACCATTCTCTGAGTAAATATTTAATTTAGTAGTATACCTAGTTTGGTTCGGGGATAATGGTTCGTGTCCGTGCTATGATGCCACCAGTCTCACTAACCGACATCGATCGGGTAACTAGTAGGAGCCTACATTACCGTCCGATGATAGGATAGGCACTTACGTTACTGTCTGACGACAAGGTAGAAAATTTGCGTCACTATCGGCCGGTATAGTAGGAATCGGCATTACATTCAGTCGGTAAATTAGAAATCTAGATTGCCTTCAGCAGGAAAGTAGGAATCTAGCTTATCTTCAGCCGGTAAAGAAGGACTCTGGCATAGATTCTTACACTCTTTGGTTCACTGTCCTTTAGCTTGGAACAGAACCCCATCCCCGAACCGACCTTCTTAGTTTAGAAATAAATTTAAAAATTATTTCATTAAGGCCATGTAATTCTTACCCGATTCCTACCTTGCCGATTTTTTTTCTCAACAGCTTACGTCCACACAACTTGAGATATCGAATTGAAAATTTGGGAAATGTATTGAAAGGCACTAAGGAATGTTTGTATCGTTCTAAATTTTTCAAAATGCAAAATAAATGATAAAAAATGAATTTTTTGTAATTCCAGAAATTTAGGACCATATAAACGTTCCTCATTTTTTAATTCTCCCAAATTTTCAATTTTATGTCTCAGTTCGTGTGGTTCGTCCGTCCAAAGTTTGAAATTCCAAAAGGGTATAAGCGCCAAATTTTGGCACAGTAAAAGGGAATAAGCGCTCAAATGTGTTTCCAACCATTTTTTTTTCAAATTTTTTTCCAAACTTTATTTAAAAATTTTTTCTTGAAGATTTTTTGTTTCAACTATTTTTTTTTCAAAAATTTTGTTTCAAAATTAAAAAAAAAAATTTTTTTCAATAATTTTTGTTCTAAAATTTTTGTTTTAAAACTTTTTAAAATTTCTTTTCAAACATTTTTTTTTTCATAAAATTTTTTTTCCAACATTTTTTTTCATAAAATTTGTTTTCATGTGTTTTTTTCCACAATTTTTTTTCAACCATTTTTTTTTGTTATACAATTTTTTTACATAATTTTTTTTCACATAATTTTATTCAAATTTATTTATTAAAAAAATTATTTATTTAGAAAATTGAAAAAAAAAATTTTCTCAATAATTTTTGTTTTAAAACTTTTTAAAATTTCTTTTCAAACATTTTTTTTCATAAAATTTTTTTCCCAACATTTTTTTTCATAAAATTTTTTTTCAAGTGTTTTTTTCCACAATTTTTTTTCAACAATTTTTTTTGTTATAAAATTTTTTTACATAATTTTTTTTCACATAATTTTTTTATTCAAATTTATATAAAAGCTATAAAATTAAATTCATAAATATTCAATTTATTAATATTCATAACATTATTAATTTATTAATATTTATAAAATTAAATTTATATAATAACTATTTCTTTGTTAAAAATGTTTTAGTACTCAAATTCAAGTTTAAATTAGATTTTATATATTCTTTCTCGATATTTTCAGAAATCTTTGTAAATGTGCTTGAAAAATTAATTTTTTAAAATAAAAAATCATCAACAGTTTCAATTTTTTACATTTGTTTTAAATCTTTCAAAATTCTTTAAAAGCTTCTGTTTTAAAATATATGTTTTAAATTTTCAGTAATTTTTTTAAATTTTAAATTATTTTTGATTCTTTTAAAAAATTCTAACCCTTCTGAATATCTTTTAAAATAATTCGAATGTTTCATAATATTAAAAAAATCGTTTTTATTTTCTTGAAACCTTTGAAAGTTTAAAAAAAAATTAATTTTTCTTTAAATTATTTGTCGTATAGAAAATAAAAATATTTTTTTAAAATACATTCAACATGAAAAAAATTTCTTTGATCAAAATATTTAATTGTTTAAATTAGGAAATTTTATAATTTATCAATTTTCTGTCAGGAATTTTCTAATTCGGTAATATTGTATACTGTCCGGAATTTTCTATTTCGAATATTTTATTTTTCAGGAATTTTATTTTTCGGGATTTTTCAGTCATCCCTTAAAATAATTCGAATTTTTCCTAAAATTCAAAAAAATCCTGAAAAATTAAAGAAATTGCCTGTAAATTGAAAAATCAAATAAAAATCTTCAAAAATTTACGTTTTGATTTAAATTTGTTCAAATATTCTCAAGATTTAAATTGTTCTGAAATCTCGTAAAAACTTCTAAAACCTTTAAATAGCTTTTGTAATCTATGAAATTTAAAATCAATCTTTTAAATAAAATAAAATCTAAATCATTGAAAATTTTCTTAGAAATCTTTAAAAAAGTTTAATTTCCTCCAAATTATTAAAAAGCTTCTAATTTTTTGTTTCTTTTATCAGTATGTTTACAAAGGTTCAAAAATAAGTTTCATCATGAAATAAAATTACTTCTTCGAAAATTTTTATTTAGAAAATTGGCGGTGCAAAAAATTCGTAATTTTAACAAGAAAAAATGTATTGGAATTTTTTTGTAATTATAAAAATTTTTTTGTACACAAACATTCCTTACTCCATTTTATGTGGAATTGATATGTTTGAAAAAATGTTGGTAAGGTAGGAATCGGGTATTTAGTAGATGGCCTTAATTGTTAAATGAAATTAATTAAATCTCTTTTCAGCTATCAAGGATGCAAATGCACAGCAAGCAAAGAAAATTGAACTTCGATTGATTCAAAGCAAAACGAATATTGAAAATCCAAACATTCTACTTCGTGCTGTGAATTTTTAATTTTTTAAGGCAGAGTACTTAATAGAAAAAAAATTGGTGTTTAGCTTACAAGAAAACTAAGCTCCTCGAATAAGAAAGTCAGTCATCTACTTAATTCGGGACTTAATTTAGAATTTATGTGATTGCCGGAAATTGTACAATCGTGCTCAAAAATTGAAATTAAAAATGGAAAAGCACCATTTTATTACATTCCAATGACCAAATATCAATGTCTTCCAGGAAATGCTTATACATTGTATTGAATAATTGTAGTGTTTATTGTATAGATGTTGAATCGTGAAAATATATTGAATTGTTGACAAAAATTAATTTTGTTACTTTTTCATTAACTAAATTAAAAAAATAGCTTCATCAATCGCGTGCTGCGTGACACAGAGAGCTGCGTGCACTAATTTAAAATAATAATTTTTTTTAAATGGCTGTGAAAATTTCATTGGCTTTCAAATCAGACCAAATAGTGAAGGAATCTGTTATGTGAAAACCATAAAAACCATTTAAAATGTAATCTAATTGTTGGTATGCATGAAATAACACATAGAGCTCTACTGCACAACCGTACGTGCCTTAGAACTCTACTGCGCAACAATAAGTGCCATATAACTTCACTGCGCAGCCATAAGTGCCATATAACTCTACTGCGCAGCCATATGTGTAATATAACTCTACTGCGCAGCTATGAGCGACATAGAATTCTATTGCGCAGTCATATAACTCTACTGCGCAGCCATAGGTGCAATATAACTCTACTGTACAACCATAAGTGTCATAGAACTCTGCCGCGCAGCCATAGGTATAATATAACTCTACTGCGCAGCCATAAGTGACATAGAATTCTATTCCGCAGCCATAGGTGGCATATAACTCTACTGCGCAGCCATAGGTGCACTATAACTCTACTGCGCAGCCATAAGTGACATGACGATCTACTGCGCATCAACAGGTGTCGCAGAAGTCTACTGCGCATCCAGCAATTATATAGATACTCTACTGCGCATTCTGTACTATTAATTTAATAATTAACTGAGAATGGCAAAAAATAATTTTGAATTTCTTTGATTCAAACTGAAACTTCGATAGGTTAGGTTTACTGAAAAGTGACGTCACTATTTTGGCGCGAAATTCAAATTACTAGATTTTTTTCACTTTTAAAGCTACTTTAATTGAAATACTTATAATGAGATATCAGAAACGAGTTTAATTATGAATTTAGACCATGGCAAAAGAACAAGCTTATCATTTCTTTGATGCAAACTTAAGTTTGATAGATTTTTATCCACTTTTAAAAACACTTTCATGAGAGAATTTTCTTTTTAGAAATACTCTCCATTAAATTCCACAGAGAGATGTGTAAACCAATTTTGAAATTTCTTATTGTTCAAGAAAACTGGTTATAATTTTATTTCCAAATATTTATCCAATTATTGATATGTTTGATATAATGTTTAGAGTTCTACTGCGCAGCCATAATTCCCATAGAACTCTACTGCGCAGCCATTATTTCAAAGGATTCCACAATCTCCAGTTTTTACCCGATTTTTAATTTTCTTTTTTAGAAAAACTCTCCATTAAATTACACTTTTAGATTTTTAGATATAGGTTTTATTTTAAAAGATTAATTTTCGGTTTTAAAGATTTCAAAATAAGTCGAAAAAGAATCTTGAAGATTTTACGAATTTTTTTTTAATTTTGCAGGATTTAAAAAAAATTTAGAGAAATTTTTATATATTTCAAAAGATAAATAGAAGTTTTAGAACAGAATAAACAAATTTTCTTACGGTTCCTGGGAAAAACAGAGAGGATTTTTCATTCTGAAAAATTAATTTTAAGAGAAAATTCGAAAAGATTTCCAAACATTTAAAATATTTCCAAAATTTTCAAAAAAGAATCCGGAAGATTTTAAAGCAATCCTTTTATTTATGCTGATTTTTTTTCAATTTTAGGAAAAATTCGAATCATTTTAAAAAGAAAAGATTTAAAAAAAAATTTAAACAAGACGTAAATTTTTGGTTTTTAGGAAAAAAAAAACTTTCTTAAGATTCTTGGGATAATTTAAAATGATTTTTTCATTTTTAAAAATTAATTTTAAGAGAATCGGTATTAAATTTTTTTTTAACATTTCAAAAGATGAACAAAATTGTCGAAAACGAATTTCCAGGTTTTTCCAAAAAATATTCGAAGGCTTTTAAGAATTTTGAAAGGTTTCAAAATAATAAAAAAATTTTATCAAGACTCTCGGGGAAATTTTTATCTACTTTTTCATTTGAAATATTATTTTTCAAGAAAATTTAAAAAGATTTAAAAATTGTAAAAAATCTTTAAAAATGAAAAAAGTGGTCTTAAAATCTTCCAGATTTAAAAAAAAAAATACTTTCACCATTTTTTTAAATATTTTGAAATTTTCTGCTAATCCTTCTGAGTAGCTTCAACAATGCAAAATTAAAAAAATATTACCCTAAAATCTTTTAGACTCTTGCGACATTTTTGGAAATCTTTTAGAATTTTTTGAAATCTTTTTAAATTTTCTTGAAAAATTGATATTTCAAAATAAAAAGTCATTGAAAATTTTCCCAAAAATCCTGCTAAAACTTTTTTATTTTCTTGAAACATTACAAAATTTTTAAAAAACCTTCGATTTTTTTCGAAAATTTCCCAAATTTACACTGTTTTAAATTCTTTGAAATATTTTTCAAATTTTAAATTACTATTGAGTGTTTAAAAAATTTTCAAACCTTCTAAATATCCTTGAAATGATTCCAATTTATCCTACTTTTTTTTTAATTCCACGATATTAAAAAAATTACGCTAAAATCTTCCAAATTCGTTTTTGACAATTTTGGTAATCTTTTAAAATTAAAAAGAAATTTAATACCTTGAATTTAATTTTTCAAAATAAAAAATCATTTAAAATTTTTCCAGGAATTTAAGAAAATGTTTATATTTTCTTGAAACCTTTCAAAATTCTTCAAAAAAGCTTCTTTTTCAAAATCTTGAAGAATCTACAATATTTGTTTAAAATTTTTTGAAATGTTCTCAAGATAAAAATTAAAATTATTTTCGAATCTTATCAAAACTTCTAAGAATCTCTTAAAATCTTCCAGATTCTTTTTAGAATTATATTGAGACCTTTAAAACTTGAAATTAATGTTTTAAAATAAAACCTAAATTCAAAATTGTTCTTTTACCTTTGTCAATTAATTATTCAATTAATAATTAAACTCGCTTTTGATACCTCATTATAAATATTTCAATGAAAGTAGCTTTAAAAGTGAAAAAAGTAATATAGGAATTTAAATTTCGCGCCAAAAAAGCGATGCCACTTTTCAGTAAACATAACCTATCGAACTTTTAGTTAGAATAAATGAAATTCAAAAGGCTTTTTTAAAAAAAATTTAGTTGAACATTAAATTAATAGTAAAGGCTGCGCAGTAGAGTTCTATATAATTTCTGGCTGCGCAGTAGAGTTCTGTGACACGTATGGGTGCGCAGTAGAGTTCTGAGTCACATGTGGCTGCGCAGTAAATTTCTAATATATTTATGGCTGCGCAGTTGAGTATAATGATCATAAACCATACGAAATTTAAAAATTGGCTTACGCAGCTCTCTGTGCAATTCAAAGAAGAGTAGTTCTAAAAAAGAAAATTTAAATTCGGTTAAAAATGGTGGATTGTAGACTCTTTGTAAATAAAGGCTGCGCAGTAGAGTTCTATGACACGGATGTCTGCGCAGTAGAGTTTCGCGGCACTTGTGGCTGCGCAGTAGAGTTATATGGTACTTATAGCTGCGCAGTAGAGTTATACGACACTTATGGCTGCGCAGTAGAGTTCTATGGCACTAAGGGGTGCGCAGTAGATACCTGTGACACTTTTAGCCGCACAGTAGGACTCTAGACTTTATTTAATGTGTACCAACAATTGGATTACATTCTGAATATTTTTTTTTGGTACTTATAGTCCAGATTCCTAAATTCTCGGGTCTGATTTTATAAACAATTACATTTTCTAAGATCTTTATAAAAGAAGACATTCCTATTGATATCTCTCCTTTCATCGCCTACTTGATCACGTCTACACTTAAGATGGTACTTGTACGATTGTCGGAAAGATATATGTGACTTCGCCTGTGCGTATCCTTTCACGCATACAGGCGAGCACACACTATGCGTGCATCTTGGGGTAAAGTGAGGTCAATGGAAAGTGGCATAATCGCGGATATGGATCGTTCAAGGATCTCCTTTACCTTACTTATGTAACGACTCGCCTCGCGTCTGGTGTCTTCGACCGCTCTTTTCAGGAGAACCATCTCCCACCCCCTCCACCTCCCAGGGACGTATAAAAGGGAGCCCTTTTTTATTTGAGATTAAATTTATTAATTATAGAAGACAAATCGAGACACATGGTCGGAATTTTTTCTGTTACTGGTATTAACAATTTCTCTTATTAAATAGCGAATGAATAAAATCTGGAAATCTTGTTTTTAAGGAAGTTAATAATTTGTTGTAGAAAATTGTTGTTCGGTAATTGGAATATTTTTTGGAAACTAAATATTATTGTGTTGATTGAGAGAAAGTTGAAGGGATTTTCGAGAAATCAAGTAGGAAAATAAAATTTTTGAATCAGGATTTTTTTTCTGAATTCACTTCCCTGAAAATCCCTTCTACACTCTTCTTCGTTTATCTTGCTCTCTCGCATTTAAAGCACTGATCATCCTTTTGCGGTTTTTTTACATTGACTTCTTCCTCTTTTATTTCAACATCCAACCAGAACTTTGCAATTTCTTAGCCTTCAATTCTAAGTTCAAGGCAAAATTTTGGACACGTGTAAAAGAAACATAATAGAAATAAAACTCGATTGGCAGCATTCTGCTAAAAAAAATGCTTCCCACAATGCTAGATGATTGCTATTTTAATACATCGACGTAAAAAAAAACCTCTGCCTGAGTGTACATCTTAAACGATTACATGAATTCCCTGAATTCTTCTAAATTTCTAGAATCCTGCTGTATTCTACAAAGGACTTGCACTATTTTAAAATCTTTGGAATTGTTGAAATTCCTCGAATTTAAGGAATTCCACGAATTCAAAGAATTCTACTAATTGGAAGAATTCCACTAACTCAAAGAATTCCACTAATTGAAATAATTTCACGGATTCAACGAATTTCAAGGAATTTCACGAATTCAAAACATTCAAAGAATATCACTAATTCAAATCATTCCACGAATGCAACGATTTCAAGGAATTCTATAAATTAAAGGAATTACACGAATTCGAAAAATTCAAATAATTCCACTAGTTCAAATAATTCCACGAATTCAACGAATTTCAGGGAATTTCACGAATTCGAAAAATTCAAAGAATACCACTAATTCAAAGAATTCCACGGATTCAACAAATTTTAAGAAATTCTATAAATTCAAGGAATTCCATGAATTCAAAAAATTCAAAGAATTCCACTTATTTAAAGAATTCTACTAATTCAAATAATTCCACGAGTTCAACAAATTTCAAGGAATTTCACGAATCAAAAAATTCAAAGAATACCACTAATTCAATGAATTCCACGAATTCAAATAATTTCAAGGAATTCTGTAAATTCAAGTAATTCCACGAATTCAAAAAATTCAAAGAATACC
>CAKNYM010049479.1:149835-161415 GCA_932195095.1 Andricus curvator
TTCCACGAATTCAAGGAATTCAAAAAATAGCACTAATTCGAAAAATTCCACAAATTCTAAGAATTTCGAAGAATTCTGTAAATTCAAGTAATTCCACGAATTAAAAAAATTCAAAGAATACCAGTAATTCAAAGAAATCCACGAATTAAAAAATTCAAATAATTCCACGAATTCAAATAATTGCACAAATTCAAATAATTCCACGAATTCATATAATTGCACAAATTCAAATAATTCCACGAATTCAAATAATTGCACAAATTCAAAGAATTCCAAGAATTCAACGAATTGCAGAAATTCAAAGAATTCAAAGAATTCAACGAATTCAAAGAATGTAAAGAATTCAACGAATTCAAAGAATACCACTAATTCAATGAATTCCACGAATTTAAATAATTTCAAGGAATTCTGTAAATTCAAGTAATTCCCCGAATTCAAAAAATTCAAAGAATACCACTAATTCAAATAATTCCACGAATTCAAATAATTGCACAAATTCAGAGAATTCAAGGAAATTCAGAGAATTCAACGAATTCAAAGAATTCAACGAATTCAAAGAATTCAAAGAATTCAACGAATTCAAAGAATTTCACGAATTCCAACAATTCAAGGAATCCAAATAATTGCACAAATTCTAGGAATTTCACGAATTCAAAAAATTGCACAAATTCAAGGAATTTCACGAATTAAAAAAATTCCACGAATACAAGGAATTCAAAAAATAGCACTAATTCAAAGAAATCCACGAATTCAAAGAATTTAAAGAATGTAAAGAATTCAAAGAATTTCACAAATTCCAACAATCCAAGGAATTCAAATAATTGCACAAATTCTAGGAATTCCACGAATTCAAAAAATGGCACAAATTCAAGGAATTTCACGAATTAAAAAAATTCCACGAATTCAAAGAATTCCACAAATTCAAAAAATACCACTAATTCGAAAAATTCCACAAATTCAAAGAATTTCACAAATTTAAAGAAATCCACGAATTCAAATAGTGCCATTAATGCAAAGAATTTCACAAATTAAAATAATTGCACAAATTCAAAGAATTCCACGAATTAAAAAAATCCAGGAATTCAAAGAATTCCACAAATTAAAAAAATTCAAAGAACATCATTAATTCAAAAAATTCCACAAATTCAAAGAATTTCACAAATTTAAAGAATTCCACGAATTCAAATTATTCCACGAATTCAAAGAATTGTACAAATTCAAAGAATTTCACGAATTCAAAGAATTGCACTATTTCCACGAATTCAAAGAATTGCATGAATTCAAAGAATTCGACAAATTCTAAGAATTCCACGAATTCAAATAATTTCACAAATCCGAAGAATTCCACGAATTCAAACAATTCCACAAATTTAAATAATTTCACAAATTCAAATAATTCCACGAATTCAAATAATTCCACGAATTCAAATAATTCCATGAATTCAAAGAATTCCACAAATTCAAAAAATTCGAAGAATGCCACGAATTCAAAGAATTCCACACATTCAAAGAATTTCACAAATTTAAAGAATTCCACAAATTCAAAGAATTTCACGAATTTAAGGAATTCCACGATTTCAAATAATTCCACGAATTCAAAAAATTCCACAAATTCAAAGAATTTCACAAATTTCAAGAATTCCACGAATTCAAATTATTCCGCGAATGCAAAGAATTCCACAAATTCAAAGAATTCCACGAATACAAAAAATTTCAAGAATTTTACGAATTCAAAGAATTTAACAAATTCCAAGAATTCAAGGAATTCAAATAATTACACAAAATTCGAAGAATTCCGCGAATTCAAAGAATTTCACGAGTTCAAAGAATTCCGCGAATTCAAAGAATTTCAGGAGTTCAAAGAATTCCAAAAATTCAAAGAATTCTATTAATTCAAGGTATTTTATCAATTCTAGGAATTCTGTTTTAAGTTATTTTATAAATTCAAGGAATTCTATAAATTCAAGAAATTCTATAAATTCAAGGAATTCTGAAAATTCAAGAAATTCTAGAAATTCAAGGAGTGATATAAATTCAAGGACTTATATGAGTTCAAGGAATTCTGTAAATTCAAGAAATTCTGTAAATTCAAGGAATTATAATAATTAAATGAATTCAGATAAAAAAGGTATTATGTAATTAAAGGTTTTCAGCTACTTCTAGGAATCTTAAAATTAAAGGAGTTCAGATAGTTCAGATAATTTAGAGGAATTCCACAATTTCAACGACTTCAAAGAATTTCACGAATTATATAAATTCAAGGAATTCTATAAATTCAAGAAAATCTATGAATGCAAGAAATTCGATAAATTCAAGAAATTCCACGAATTCAAGGTATTCCACTAATTAAAATAATTCTATAAATACCATGAATTCCATATATTCCACGAATTCAAGGAATCTCAAAAATTCAAAAAATTCCACGGATTAAAAGAATTCCACAAATTATATAAATACAAGGAATTCTATAAATTCAAGGAATTCTGCGAGCTCAAGGAATTCCACGAATTCAAGGAATTCTAAAAATGCGAGGAATTCCACGAATTCTGCTAATTGAAACAATTCCATAAAGTCCATGAATTCCATATATTCCTCGAATTAAAGGAATTTCGCTAATTGAAGAAATTCCACGAATTAAAAGAATTCCATGAATTCAAGAAATTCCATACATTACACGAATTCACATGATTCCACTAATTCACGCAATTACAAGGACTCAAGGTATTCAGGGAAAAGAATTCAAGGAATTTATATAATTCCTGGAATTCAGATAGCTCAAAGAATTAAGATAATTCAGGGAATTTAAATTATTCAGGAAATTTAAATTATTGAAGAATTTCAACGGAATTCCAGGAATTCAAATGAATTCAGAAGATTGCAAGGGAGTAAAAAAAATCAAAAGAATTTGAAACAGTTTAAAAGCTTTCTAAGCAATTCAAAAGAATTCTAAAAAATTCGAACCTACATCCCAAAATTGACTTTTGCGGCCACCCTGAAAATAAAAAAAGCAGTGAATGTATTGACAAGTATTGCTAAAAAAGAAAATTCGAAATTGGGTGAAAATTGGGGATAGTGGACTCCTTTTAAATAAAGGTTGCGCAGTAGAGTTCTATGGCTTTTATGGCTGCGCAGTAGAGTTATATCGACCTCAGTAGCGATTAAGGCTGCGCAGTAGGTACATGTGAAACGTACGGATGCGCAGTAGAGTTATAATGCACTTTCAGCTGCGCATTAGAGTTATAAAACACTTATGACTGCGCAGTGCAGCTATATACTACTTAGGACTGCGCAGTATGTATCTATATCACTGACAGATGCACAGTAGAGCCCTACGACATCTATTCCTGCACAGTATAGTTCGACGGCACGAATGGCTGCGCAGTAGAGTTCTCATGCATTTTAAGCTGCGCAGTAGAGTTCTAAAGCACTTTCAGCTGCGCAGTAAAGCTCTAGGTGTTCTTTCATGCATACCAACAATTGGATTACATTCAAATTTTTTTAAGTGGCACTACACCAGATTCTTCAGTTGAATTACATTCTCCAAATTGAAATGAGTTTCGCCACGTTTCGAGAAGAGAATATAACAGGCCAGTCGAAAATAACGTTAGCTCTCTGATTTATAGGCGCGAAAAATGGAAGATTTATGACTCGACTTTTGCGGCCACCTTAAAAGTAACAAAAGCAATGAGTGAATTGACAAGTGTAGAAAAAAATCGATTTACGAGGCACGTAAATGTAACAAAGTGGCAATAAAGAGACCATTTTGGTCGACAAAGTTGGGAGAGAAAGAAAAGAGATATATTACGGGTAGCCCAAAATGATGATAATATTGTTATGTTGTCGGAGGTCGTTCAACGGCGGGTTGAACGAACGTAGAAAAGATGGTCTTGTCTACCTGTCGCGGTCCGAATCCGGAACCCTGGAATCCGGGACGAATCCCTTAACTGTGCGTGTTAAAAGCTGACGATGGAAATCGAGATTCCTTTCTCGATGTATTTTTCCACGTGCTCCTTTAACTTTAACGCCCACAACTCTAGGAAAATAAACAATGAAATAAAAAGAGTTGAAAATTAAAAACAAATGTGGGATGAATTATGGAATGGAATAATTAGAAATGAAAAGTCGTCTACCTTAAAATTTAAATCGCTTAAAGATTTGAATATTTATAATATTGCAACTCAGATAAATATTTTTTTTCAAATTAAAGAAACCGTTTCTTTAAAATATTTTTTTTTTTATAAACAAAAATAATTTTAAAATGAAGAAAATCATTTCAAATGAAAGAAAAATTTTCAATGGACAAAAAAAAATGTTTTTGAACCAAAGAAATTTTTCAAATCAAAAGAAATTTCTTTGAATGAAAGAAACTTTTTTTGGAAACAGAGTCAATGAATATTTTTCTTTGATTCAAAGAATCTTCTTTTTTTGATTAAAATTTTTATTTTTATTTTTATTTTAAGTTTTTTTTTTGTTTTGAAAAAAATTGATATTCACAGATTTTGATTTCTGATTTGATTTTTAAAGCGTTTTTCGAGTTATTGGCATTAATAAATTGGATTAATAATCATATGTTTCAAACAATTGTTTAAACAATTTATTATTGTTTATGGAAATTATCTTCCTAAGAAGTCGCGTTTTTTTTAAATTTTCAACTTGTTTTTTAAATTTTCAGTTAGACCAAGGAAATAATCATTTAAAGTTAATAAAAATTATTGTTTAAACAAATTACTATATTGTCTTAGAATAATGCTAGAAAGATGCGGTTTTTTCTGAAATTGTTAACTTTTTGTCAACTTTTCAGTTAGAGTAAGGTCATAATTAATGGACGTTAATAAATTATTTGTTTAGACATTTTATTATTATTTATAACAATATTATCTTACAATAATTCTAGAAAGTTTTTTTTTAATTTTCAACCTTTTTTCATCTTTTCACTTATAGCGCAAGTTAACAAAGTATTTGTTTAAACAATTTATTATTGTTCATAAGTACAGTCTCTTGGAGCAATGCTAAAAAGTTGCGGTTTTTTTCTGAATATTTTTAACTTTTTGGCAACTTTTCAGTTAGAGTGAGGTAATAATAATTACAAGTTGATGAATTATTTATTTAAAAAATGTATCATCATTTATAGAAATTTTCTCTTTGAATAGAAGCAGGAAGTTTTTTAATTAATTTTTGATTTGTACTCTATGGATAACTGTGAAGAAATTTTTCTTTTTAAATACTTTTAAAACTTTACGGGTTTGGTAGAACCACTAAAAAATTTTTTTTCAAAATAAAAACTCTTCTGTACATTCACCCAAAAATTTCGAAATTCGGTACGCCCAGCAAAAAATACTTCTGGTTAGTCTAGACACCTCGTTAAGTTATTAACTGAAATTTTATAACCCTGAAAATAGAAATAAAACTGCTGGACCTCGAATTCTCACCTATAGACAAGTGTCAAAAAAAAAAAAAAAAAAAAAAAAAAATGAATAGTCTGAGCACTGGTTACGCGAGTTTCGCCGATGTTCCCGAGAATCGGCGAGTGCCTTGACCCCGAGAGAGAAAGAAAAATGGCAAAAGAGAGAGAGAAAGGGAATCGTGGAGTCGAGGGACGAAGAAGAAAAGTGCAAATTGAAGAGCCGATTGGAGGCCACTTTCGCGCTAAAAAAATAATTTTTTTTTTAATTTTAGAGGTGGAGTTAATAAGTTTTAATTTTCAGAAAAAAATTGTAGGTCTCTGATACAAAATGAGACCAGTATAGATGATGAATGCTAAGAATATATTCAATTGTTAAAAAAATTGTTTAGAAAAATTTTCGCAATAAAATTATAAACATAAACAAAAGGAAATTTAAAAATTGGTAAACACAGCTCCCTGTGAAATTTAATGAAGATAGATTTCTGAAAAAGAAAATTCAAAATCGGTTAAAAATTGTGGATTGTGGGCTCTTTTTAAATAAAGACTACGCCATGGCTTTTTTTTTGATGCGCAGTAGAGTTTTATGGAACTTATGGCTGCGCAATAGAGTTCTATGGCACTTACAGCTGCAGAGACCAGTTTCTCTGAGAAAAAAAAAACATTGTTTAAATATTTCTAGAAGTGAGATTCTGTCTCCGATTTAAAGAGAATTCAGAAAAAGAGTCGCGGAGTCGAGGGACAAAGAAGAAAAATGCGAATTGAAGAGCCGATTGGAGGCTACTTTCGCGCTAAAAAAAGATTTTTTTTTTAAATTTTAGAAGTGGAGGTAATAAGTTTTAATTTTCAGAAAAAAATTGTAGGTCTCTGATACAAAATGAGACCAGTATAGATGATGAGTGCTAAGAATATATTGAATTGTTAAAAAAAGTTGTTAAACAAAATTTTTACAGTAAAATTATAAACATAAACAACAGGAAATTTAAAAATTGATAAACACAGCTCCCTGTGAAATTTAATGAAGATCATTTCTGAAAAAGAAAATTCAGAATCGGTTGAAAATGGTGGATTGTGGGCTCATTTTAAATAAAGACTGCACCATGGCTTTTTTTGGATGCGCAGTAGTGTTTTATGGAACTTATGGCTGCGCAATAGAGTTCTATGGAACTTACAGCTGCAGAGACCAGTTTCGCTGAGAAAAAAACTTTGTGTCAATATTTCTAGAAGTAAGATTCTGTCTCCAATTTAAAGAGAATTCAGAAAAAGAGTCGTGGGGTCGAGGGACGAAGAAGAAAAATTCAAATTGAAGAGCCGATTGAAGGCCACTTTCGCGTCAGAAAAATAATTTTTTTTTAATTTTAGAGCTGGAGTTAATGAGTTTCAATTTTCAGAAAAAATTGTCGGTCTCTGATACAAAATGAGACCAATAGATAATGAGTTATAAGAATATATTGAATTGTTGAAAATTTGTTTAAAACATTTTTACAATAATTCAGAAACATAAACAACAGGAAATTTAAAAATTAGTATACGCAGCTTCCTGTGAAATTAAATGAAGATCATTTCTGAAGAAGAAAATTCAAAATCGGCTGAAAATTGTGGATTGTGGGCTCTTTTTCAATAAAGACTACGCTATGGATTTTTTGGAGCAGCTCCTCCCTGTAGAATTTATTGAAGAGCATTTCAAAAAAGGAAAATTTAAAATCGGTTAAAAATTGTCGATTGTGGGTTCCTTTAAATAAAGACTGCTCTATGGCACTTATGGATGCGCAGTAGAGTTATATAGTACTTAGGGCTGCGCAGTATAGTTGTATTGCTCTTATGACTGCGCATTAGAGTTCTATGACACTTATGGCCTTATAAAACTTATGGTCTTAATGAGACCAGAACAGATGTTGAGTGGTAAGAATATATTGAATTATTGAAAAAAATTAGTTTCGATTTTTGCAACAATTTAGAAATATAAGCAACAGAAAATTTGAAGATTCGTATACGCAGCTCTCTGTAGAATTTAATAAAGAGTATTTCTAAAAAAGAAAAGTGAAAATCGGTTCAAAATTGTGGATTGTGGTCTCCTTTTAAATAAAGTCTGCGCACTAGAGTTTTATGTTACTAGTGGTTGCGCAGTAGAGTTCTAAGGCGCTTATGGCAGCGGGAGCCACTTTCGTAGTTAGGAATGCAATTTTTCAAAACAAATTTCTAAAGTCGAACTTTTTTTTTAAGTTATGAAGTTTTAATTCCAAGAACAAAGTTGTATATAACAGATAATAAATAAGAACACTATAGATTTAAATTGTTGAAAAAAGTGATTCATTATTTTTACATTAATTCAGAAATATAGACGGAAAATTCAAAAAATGGTATATGCAACTCCCTGTTGAATTTAATAAAGAGTATTTCTAAACAACAAAATTCAAAATCCAGTAAAAATGTTCGATTGTGTGCTCTTTTTAAATAAAGGCTGCGCAGTAGAGTTCTGTGACTCTTATAGCTGCGCAGTAGAGCCCTGCGACACTTATACGTGCGCAGTAGATCCCTGTAGCACTTATGCATGCGCAGAAGAGTTATCTGATGCTAATGGCTGCGCAGTACAGATTCAAGGCACTTATATCTGCGGAGATCACTTTCGCGTTAAAAAATGTATTTTATTTATTTTATTTATTAAAAGAGAATTCAGAAAGAGAAGAATTTCAAGTCGAACATTTTCTGAAGTAAATAAGTCTTAACTCTAAGAAACAACTTATATCGAATAAAAAACATAACCAGTATAATTTTTTGAAAAATTGTCACCGCAAGCGTAATACGGGTCGAGTTGACTTTCCGCTGTGGTGACCGTGACGGAGTCGAGAGGGAATTGCTAAGGAAAAAAAGAAGAAGGAAAGAGAGAATAAAAAAATCGAGAAGAGAGGAGAGGATTAGGAGAGAACAAGGTGGAAGTCGAGAAAGAGAGAGGAAGAAAGGGAGGGGGAGTAGCTTAGATTCAAGATGTAGAAGGAGGAATTGTTTTCAGTGGGGGCCCACGCGATCAAGAAGAAGGACGACGAAGAAGGAGGACCAAAAGACGAACGAAGACACAAGTTCATATCCAAGATCTGGGACGATGGACTCTAGTAACCTCCATCAAGGATGGACATTCAACCATCGAGCTAACATGAACATACTACTAAGTAGCAACATTCGCAAAATAGAATCCCCTTTCAAAAAGGGATTCACTTTCAAAATTGTCAGAACAGTTTTATCTTAAAAAGGGCTAAAAGTACTCTATAAACTTTAAAAGTGAAAAAAGGTCATCTAGAAATTTAAATTTAGCGCCAAAACAGTGACGTCACTTTTCAGTAAATATAATCGAATCGAAAAGGGCTCAAAGTTCTCTGTAAACTTTAAAAGTGAAGATAATCTTGGTCTAGATTACTTTTCTTTATTTTTAAAGTTTATAAAGTACTTTTAGCCCTTTTTGAGCCAGTTATGTTTACTGAAAAGTGGCGTTATTTTTGCGCGAAATTTAAATGCTTATATTATCTTCTTTCGCTTTCAAAGTTGATAAAGTACGTTAGCCTTTTTTGAGTTGGTTATGTTTACTGAAAAGTGACGTTACTATTTTGGCGCGAAATTTAAATAATAGTGTTCTAAGTCATTGATAACTGCGCAGTAGAGGGTCGTGTCACTTACGGATGCGCATTAGAGTTCTATGACACATATGGATGCGCAGTAGAGTTATAGGTCACTTATGGCAGCGCAGTAGAATTCTAAGGCACTTATGGATGCGCAGTAGAGTGTTGAGTCGCTAAATAATGCGCAGTAGTTTTCCATGCCATTTATGGTTGCGAAGTAGAGTCAGAAAACATTTAAGACTGCGCAGTACAGTTATATGTCACTTATGGCTGCGCACTATGTATCTATATCCCTTATGGATGCGCAGTAGAGTTATGCGACACCTATACCTGCGCAGTAGAGTTCGACGACACCTATGGATGCGCAATAGAGTTCTATGACATTTATGGATGCGCAGTAGTGTCATATGTTACATTTGGCTGCGCAGTAGATTTATATGGTACCTATGGATGCACAGTCGAGCTATATGGTACATACGGCTGCGCAGTAGAGTTATATGGTTTTCAATATCTGCGCAATAGGATTCTGATGCACATGCGGCTGCGCAGTGGAGTTCTATGAACATGATTGATACTTAAGAGTGTACTGTAGATACATGTGACAAGAAAACTGTGGCTTACTAAGAAAGGATAAAATTTTTTCCAGCCAAGATAGAATCTCATGATGCGATCAAATATAGGGGTTTGTTCAAAAAAATTTCACATTTCTCGGAAAAGACTAAATTGATTCCTGGAATTTTATTATTCCCTTTTATATTTGATATACAATTTATTTTTCACTTTTCTCCTCCAATGGTTTTCACACTCCTGAATGAAATTACGAGCGAGGAGTAAAGATGAACGTGCGATTCGTGAGCAATCGATTACTGAGATTCGCAGAGGTCATCGACCAGTACCGACTGCCGAAATAAAATTCTCAGTTTGGATTACGTTGGTCGCGTGATCAAAAAGAAAGTACGCAACATTGACTCACCGGGAATCAAATGAATTGAGTGAATCAACAGACTGTTTTTGTAAATTTGTTTATATTCATTACTTCTTAGAGGAGAATTCCAAATCAATTTATCACATCAAAATACTTTCTCGACTTCCGTAGTCAACAACAGTGGAATTCCCTTTGTAATGGGTATTTATTTCCGATTGAAAAAATCTGTAAAACCTTTTCTAATTTTTGGAATTGCCAGAGCTATTCTATGAAGAATGAGTCAGTCAACAGAATTTTTAACACGTTTGCTTAGATTGTTGCTTCTGGTTAAGAGATAGGTAAAAAGTTCATAAGACTCGATTTGTAGGCCATAAAAAAAACTTTAAAATGGTCCCTATTCGAACACTTTGCAGATAATAGTTTAGGAGCTATTAATTTGTTAATTAAGGGTGGCGTGTTTTCGGAGAGGCCTACATTTGAATTATTTTTTAATAGGGTGGCGCTGGATTTTTCAAATTAAAAAAAATTTAATTATTTTAAACCTACTTCTTTGAGGGTCTAACGAGAAACAATGAAAAATAATGAAAACTTAGGCATGCTAACCTTAATTAACAAATTAATATCTATTTAATGAAAATTCGTGTTTTTTTGTTTGAGAATTAATGTCTTTAACTAACAATGTAAATAAACTAACAATGTAAATATTTCATTTTTGATTGAAAATTGATCTTTTCTAGTTGAAAATTCGTGTATCTTGTTAAAAATACGTCTTTTTTATCGAAAATTAATTTTCTTTGGTGTAAATTCATCCTTTTTGTTTAAAAATATTTGGGTCTAAACTAATCTAGTTTGGTTGAGGATTCAACAATTTAGTAGAAAATTAAACTATTCGGTTGAAAATTAACTTTTTTGTGAAAAATTTAACTATTTTTATGAAAATTTAACTTTTTCGTAGAAAATTAACTTTTTTGTTAAATAACGACATTTTTGGGGTTCAACTCATTTTTTTGAAATTCATTATTTTAGTTGAAAATGTAACTATTTTGTTGAAAACTTTGTTTTGTTTGAGAATTAATTTTTTTTTTGACAATTAATTTTTTTAATAACAATGTAACTATTCCTTTTTTGATTAAAAATTGATATTTTTGATTGAATATTGATTTTTTCTAGTTGAAAATTCATGTACACACTTTATTAAAAATTCGTCTCTTTTGATCGAAAATTAATTGAACTTTTTGGTAGAAAATTAAATTTTATGTTAAAAAATCATATTTTCTGGTTGAAAATTCAACAATTTTGTTGAAATATGATGTATTTTTTAAAAACTTCGTGCTTTTTGGTAGAAAATTAATTTTCTTGACGGAAAATTCATCTTGTTGGTTGAAAATTTAACTATTTTGGTGAAAAATCATCTTCTTTAGTCTGCAAATTTAACTAATATTCTATATTTGTTTACAAATTCGTATTTTTGGTAGAATAATTAATCTTTTTGTTTGAAAATTTGTCTTTCTGGTAGAAAATTAATCTTTTTGTTTAAAAATTTCTTTTTTTTTGGTAGAAAATTAATCTTTTTGTTTGAAAATTCGTTTTTTTTTTTGTAGAAAATTAATCTTTTTGTTTCAAAGTTCATTTTTTTGTTTGAA
>CAKNYM010049482.1:0-15680 GCA_932195095.1 Andricus curvator
GGCTCCTGCAAGCAATAAAAACAATATATACAGGTAGTAAAGCGAGCGTAAGGGTAAACGGGAAACTGAGTGACTGGTTCGATATTACGCAAGGCGTGAAACAAGGATGCGTTATGTCCTCGTGGCTATTTATCATATTCATGGATAAGTGTCTAAGAACTGCACTCTTCGACGAAGAAGGTGTAGATCTCCAAACAGTTAAGGTACGTGGGTTAGCTTTCGCAGATGACAAGATTGTTATGGCAGAATCAGTCGAGGACTTGCAAAGAATGTTGAATAAACTTCATACAAGCATGAAGGACATGGGACTCAAAATTAACGTAAATAAAACAAAAATCATGGTGTTTGAGGGAAAGAGTGAGAAAACAATGTGCAACATTGTCCTAAATGATGAGAGATTAGAACAAGTTGACAAGTACGTATATCTAGGTAGTCTATTCACTAGCGACGGAAAAATAGATGGGGAGTTAGATAGGCGCATAAATAAGGGTAAACAGGTTATCGGTAGAGCAGGGTCCATCCTAACAAATAAAAACATATCAAAAAAAGCTAAAATGGCCATACACAATTCTATATTCGTACCGACTGTACTATACGGTAGCGAGACATGGACCTGTCAAGAAAAGGACAGGAGTAAAATTAACGCGATCGGCATGAAACCTCTGCGCATAATATGCGGGAAAACACTAATGGACAAAGTCCGAAACGAGACAATCCTCAAAGAATGTGGTGCAAAAGAGACAATAGTTGACACATGGGAAAGAAATCAGTTAAGATGGTTCGGACATCTTGAAAGAATGAAAGATGAACGACTGACCAAACAAGTGTATAAAGGTAAAGTAAATGGCAGAATGCCCAGAGGTAGACCGCCGAAAGAATGGTTAGAATCTGTAAATGAGACATTAATCCGTAGAGACATAAGAAGCCATAGGAACACAAGAGCTTGCATGAAAAAATGCATGGACGTGAAGGAAGCTAGAGTAGTATGCCAGGACAGAAAAGTGTGGCGACAAATAGTTTGTAAACAGAGTGACAGTAGAATGAATGACGCCTGAAACAAAGATCTTGGATACTAATGGGCCCAAGTGGAGAACCATACATAACAATTCTGTGAGGCTCTTCACTTGGGGTGATCGCTAGAGAGATTGATCAGCAACCTGGGTCGGAGCAGTGTTGCGGAGTAAACGTGTCATTGAAATAAATAACACGAGAATTCCAGATCAATCTAAAATATATATACCTATCCACCTCATACCTATATTCCTACCTACCTTATACCTATATACCCATATACACACTACTATTCTCCAACCGAGCAAGTCACGCCTACCCCGAAAGGGAAATGGCTTAATGGTATAATAATAATAATAATAATAATAATAATAAACCAAATAGATGAATTTTCAATAAACAAGATTCATTTTCTACTCAAATACACGCACTTTCAACTAAAAAAAAAGAATACATTTTTAACCAAAAATGGAATCGTTAAATATTCAGTTCAAAACACTAATTTTAAACAAAAAAAAACGAATCTTCTTCCAAATAGTTGAATATTCAACTTGTAAAGGAAAAATTTTCAACAAAAAATAAAATAGCTACATTTTCAGATAAAAAATTAATTTTACACAAAAAAAAAGTCCAAAAAAATATTTAAATTTTCAAATAAATAGTTTAATTCTTAACCAAATTATTAAATTTTCAAATTAAGTAATTTATTTTTTAATCAAAAATATGAATTTTAAACAAAAAACTTAACTTACGTCTAAATAGTTGGATTTTCGAATAAAATGATGAATTTTCAGCCAAAAAATGCATTTTTTACAAAATCATTAAACTTTCAACCAAGTAGTTTCACTTTAACCAAAAAAGATCAATTTTCTACCAAAAAAAGATAAATTTTTAATTAAATCTTGATAGTTGAATTTTGAACTAAAAACCATCATTTTTCAGTTAAGAAAATTAATTTTCCACTGAAAAAAAACGAATTCTTAATAAAATATTTGAATCCTCAACCAAATAGATGAATTTTCAATAAACAAGATTAATTTTCTACTCAAATACACGAATTTTCGACAAAAAAAAAATGGAATCGTTAAATATTCAGTTCAAAATACTAATTTTCAACAACAAAAAAACGAATTTTCTACCAAATAGTTGAATATTCAACTTTTAAAGGAAAAATTTTCAACCAAAAATAAAATAACTACATTTTCAGATAAAAAATTAATTTTACAAAAAAAAAGTCCAAAAAAATATTTAAATTTTCAAATAGCTTAATTTTTAACCAAATTATTAGATTTTCAAATGAATAGTTTATTTTTTAACCAAAAGTATGAATTTTCAACAAAAAACTTACGTCCGAATAGTTTGATTTTCAAATGAAATGATGAATTTTCAGCCAAAAAATGTATTTTTTACAAAGTAATTAAACTTGCAATCAAGTAGTTGCACTTTTAACCAAAAAAGATCAATTTTCTACCAAAAAAAGATCAATTTTCTGCCAGAAAAGATGAATTTTTTATTAATATTCAATATTTGAATTTTCAACTAAAAACGATCAATTTTCAGTTAACAAAATTAATTTTTCACGAGAAAAAAAAATGAATTTTCAATAAAATAGTTGATTTTTCAACTCATAATCGAAAAATTTTCAACCTAAAATGGAATAACTACATTTTCAGATAAAAAAATAATAATTTTACACCAAAGAAACAAATTTCCAACAAAATAGTTAAATTTTAAAGTTAATAGTTGAATTTGCAATCAAAATATGAATTTTCAACCAAATAGTTTAATTTTCTACCAAATTGTTGAATTTTTAAGCCAAAAAGATTAATTTTCTGCAAAACAGCTGACTTTTCAAACCGAAAATATATGAATTTTCAACAAAAAAGTTAATTTACGAACAAGTAGTTGAATTTTCAACTAAAATGATGAATCTTCAACCACAGTAAAATTAATTTTTTACAAAGTAGTTTTTTAGATAAAGAAATTAATTTTACACCAAATAAACTAATTTCCAACAAAATAGTTAAATTTTCAAATAAATAGTTTAATTTTTTACCACATTAGTTGATTTTTGAACCAAAAATATGAATTTTCGAACAAATAGTTTAATTTTCTACGAAATTGTTTAATTTTTAACCCGAAAATATATGAATTTTCAGCAAAAAAGTTAATTTACGAACAATAAGTTGAATTTTCAATTAATATGATGAATCTTCAACCAAAAAAAGCAATTTTTTACAAAATAGTTCAACTTTCAACCAAGTAGTTGAGTTTTCAACCAAAAAAGATTAATTCTCAATGAAAAATGTAATAACCGATATTTCAACTAAAAAGATTTCAATGTTAAATAAATAAAAAATAAAATAATGTTACAATAAAGTTACGAATGTTTAGAAAAATAGTCAAATTTTCATCCAGAGACGAATTTTCAACTAAAAGTTGAATTTTCAAGAAAAAAGTTGATTTTTTAACCAAGAAGATTAATTTTCTAGAAAAAAAGATAAATTGTCTTTTGGATAAAAATTCTACGATCTGGTTGAAGATTTAACTATTTTATTGAAGATTAGTTTTTTTAGAGAAAAATTAATTTTCTGAACTGAAAGTTTATCGTTTTTAGTTGAAAATTGAACTATTAAATTTTCGTTGAAAATTCATCTTTTTTTCAGAAATTTTATGTTTTTGGTTAAAAGTGCAACTGTTTGGATAAAAATTAATCTGTTTTATTTGAGGATTGAACTGTTTTTGAAAACGTAAAATGTTTTTTTTTTTTTTTTTTTGAAATGTCAACTCTTATATTTTTTGTTGAGAATTAGTTTATTTTATTGAAAATTCAACTACTTGGTTGAAAGTTGAACTTCTTTGTTAAACATTCATTTTTTTTGTTAAAGTTCAGGGTGTCCAGCGACCTTGAAAAACCTTGAAAACCTAGAATTCTCCTTGATTTTTTTCAAACCTTGAAAATCTGGAAACCTCCTTGAATTTTTCACAAGAACCTTGAATTTGAATTTTTTGTTTCTTTCAAAAGAGTTATTTTATTGAAATGTGAAAAGTAATTAAAATCTTTTAGTCTATTTTGAAAGAAAAATCTTGTTTAGAAGAAATATTGCTACTGAAAAGTTTTTTATTTATCAAGATAAAATTTACCTTTTGTTCATTACAGAATAAATAGATTTCGAGGCACCTTTTCTAGACTGGTGCCAATTATTTTATAGATTACAATTAACAGACTTTAATATTGTGAATAATTCTATAATTTTTTTATTTCTTCTGCGCTAATACAGAATGTTAATGTATACATTTCTTTGTGATATTCAATTTACAAATTATAAAAATTATTAGTTGAAAATTTCGATGTTAATTCAGTTTCAGAATTAGAATGAGCCATGGCCATATGATTTGAAATAATTCAATGATTTCAACGAATACGAAAGGTTTCACAAACAAAAATTTAAGAAAGATTTGACAAATATTTCCAAACATTTTACAAAGATTGTAACGATTTTAAAAAGGGTATAGTAAACCAGATTTCTAAGATTTCAAAACATTTCAAACATTTGAAACGAGTTCAACATTTTTTAGAAGATTTCAAATATTTTAATGATTTCAAATTAATACAAAAGATTTCAGAAAAATTTCACAAATATTTCAGAAATTTCATGAAAAATTTCATAAAGATTTTAAAGAAACCAAGAATTTCAAAGATTTCAAAAAGGGCACAGTACACCAGATTTCAAAGGTTTAAAAAAATTTCAAAGATTTTAAACGATTTCAAATTTCTTTAGAAGATTTCAAAAGATTTCACAAAGATTTTAAATATTTCAAATGATTTTAAATGAATATAAAGATTTCATAAAAAATTTATTAAAGATTTTAAAAAAATACAAGAATCTCAAAGATTTCAAAAAGGTGTAAACCAGGTTTCGAAGATTTCACAAAATTTCAAAGATTTCAAATATTTCAAACGAATACAAAAGATTTCACAAATAATTCAAAGATTTTATACAAAATTTATTAAAGATTTTTAAAAAATACAAGAATTTCAAAGATTTCAAAAAGGTACACCAGATTTCAAAGATATAAAAAAATGTCATAGATTTTAAACGATTTCAAATTTTTTTAGAAGATGTAAAAAGATTTCACAAATATTCGAAAGAATTAATAAGAATTTCAAAAGATTTCGAAACATTCAGAAGATTTTAAACGATTTCAACATTTTTTAGAAGATTTCACAAAGATTTTAAATATTTCAAATGATTTAAAATGAATATAAAGATTTCACAAATATTTCAAAGATTTCATAAAAAATTTATGAAAGATTTTTAAAAAATACAAGAATTTCAAAGGTTTCAAAAAGGGTACAGTACACCAGATTTCAAAGATTTCAAAAAATTGCAAAGATTTCACAAATATTTCAAAGAATTAATAAGGATTTCAAATGATTTCAAAACATTTCAAGATTTTAAACGATTTAGACATTTTTCTGAAGATTTCAAAAGATTTCACAAAGATTTTAAATATTTAATTGATTTTAAATGAATACAAAAGATTTTATAAAGATTTTACAAATATTTCAAAGAATTCATAAGGATTTCATAAAGATTTTACAAATATTTCAAAGAATTCATAAGGATTTCAAAAGTTTTCAAGATTTTCAAAGATTTCAAAAGTTTTCAAGAATTTCAAAGATTTCAAAAGTTTTCAAGAATTTCAAAGATTTCAAAACATTCAAAAGATTTTTAACTATTTCCAAATTTTTTAGAAGATTTCTTAAAGATTTAAAAATATTTCAATGATTTCAAACGAATAAAAAATATTTCACAAATATTCTAAGGAATTCATGAGGATTTCAAAAGATGTGAAGAATTTCAACAAAGGACACTAGATTTCATAACATTTCAAACATTTTAAACGATTTCAAAAGGTTTCCACAAATTTGAGAAGATTTGAAAAGATTTCAATGATTTCAAACGAACACAAAAGATTTCACAAACAAAGAATAATTTCACAAATATTTCATAGATTTCATAATGATTTCAAAAGATTTCAAAAAATTTCACAAAGATTTCAATGGTTTTACAACAATTTTGTAACATTCCAAAAGATTTTTAAAGATTTCACAAAGATTTTAAATACTTCAACAGATTTCAACGAATTCACAAAGATTTCAAAAGCTTTCTTTGGATACTGTTGGCCAATAAAAAATGAAATGGCTCATTTTTTGCATGTATAAAAAACTGTTATTTCATTATTTGATGTAAAAAAGTAGACCTGGAAAAACTTGATTTCTTGACCTGGAAAACCTGGAAAATACCTTGAATTTTCTTTCTAAGAATCGCTGGACACCCTGAAATTTGACTATTTTTGACTATTTTGTTGATAATTGATTTTTGTTGTTGAACATTCATTTTTGTAGGTTGAAAACTCAACAATTTTTGAAACTGTCATGTTTTTTTTAATTTAACTGTTTTGTTAAAAATTTGTCTTTTTGGATAGAAAATGTGTGATTTAGGTTTTTTAGAATGAAAATTACATGAATAAAATGTATGGTTTTATTTTATTAAATTAATTTTTCCAGGTGATGCAGATTCTCTTGAAAGCAAAATTACTGATCTCGACCACAGAGGACGAAGCCGAACTCTCGCCAGCAACCTCCGCCGAACTTTTCACGGGTTACAAGAAGTAAGAATATTTTTAATAGAAAATTATTAATCTAGTTATCTTAAAATTTAGGAAATTTAAATTAGATTAAGATCAAATTCTAAATCCTATTTAACGTCCAATACTCAAGTTAATGTATAGAATTCCTGAAAATAAAACCAAGAATCCAACAACCAAATTTGGTCCGCGGAAATTTAAAAAAAAAATAATTTTTTTGTTTGAAAAGTTTTTTAAATAAATTTTTTTAAATTACAGTAGGAACATTTTATTGTGGTTGTCCAAATTTGGTCGTTAGGTTTTTGGAGTTATTTTCAGGAATTCTATATATTAATCTAGTTATCACTAGTCTAGAAAATAATTATAGGGGTAAAAACAAAAACAAAAAATTCTTTTGTTAAAAATTAATTTTTTTGGGTTGAAGATTCATAATTTTAATTGAAAATTCTTCTATTTTTAAATGTAACTACTTTGTTTCTCGGTAAATTCCCGAGAATTATTAATTATTTAAACAATTTTCATAAGGAAATACAGAGTTTGCATATTTTTCATTTTTCGTTTGCTCTTTCCTGTGATATTTTGCAAATTTAATCATTATTTATTATTCAAACAATTTTCATAAACAAATTCAGGGCTTGGCCATTTTTCAACGAACAGACTTTTGGTTCAGCGAATAGGCTTTTGGCTATTTTTCAACGAATAGGCTCAATTTTTTTACAAACTTAACTAAGAATATCTTCCCGGTGACTTTTTTGCATGATGCTTTGCAAATTTCTAAGAATTATTTCAAAGAATTAAGAGTTTGGCCATTTTTCCACGAATGAGCTCAATTTGTTTACGGAGTCAACTAAGAATATCTTTCCGTTGACTTTTTTCTACGTTGCTTTGTAAATTTACAAGAATTAATACTTATTTAAACTATTTCCATTAAAAAAATTCCGAGTTTGGCTACTTTTCAAAAAATAGGCTCAATTTTTTACAAAATTAACTACGAATATCTTTCCGATGACTTTTTTCTATAATGCTCTGCTCTATGTTGCTTGGTAAATTTACAAGAATTATTAATTATTTAAACAATTCTCATAAACAAATTCAGAGTTTGGCTATTTTTCAATGAATAGGCTCAATTTGTTTCCGGAATCAATAATGTATTTCCAATAACTCGTTTTGGCGACACTTGATGCATTTATAAGAATTAATAATTATGTAAACAATTTTTATAAACATATTCAGAGTTTGGCTATTTTTTTAAGCATAGGCCCAATTTGTTTCCGGAATCAGTGAAGAATGTATTTCCAATAACTCCTTTCTACGATACTTTGCACATTTACAATAATTATAATTAATTTTCATAAAAATATTCAGAGTTTGGCTGTTTTTCAAGGAATAGGCACAATTTGTTTACGGAGTCAACTAAGAATATCTTTTCTATGACTCTTTTCTATGCTGCTTTGTAAATTTACAAGAATTATTAATTATTTAAACAATTTCGATTAAAAAATTTAGAGTTTGGCTATTTTTCAATGAATAGGCTCAGGCTTTTACAAAATTAACTAAGAATATCTTTCCGATGACTTTTTTTTGATAATGCTCTGCAAATTTCCAAGATTTATTAATTATTTAAACAATTTTCATAATCAAATTAGGAGTTTGGATATTTTTCAATGAATAGGCTCAGTTTTCTTACAAAATGAAGTAAGAATATGTTCCTCATGACTTTTTTCTGTAATGCTCTGCAAATTTCCAAGGTTTATTAATTATTTCAACAATTTTCATAAAGATATCCAGAGCTTGGCTATGTTTCAAGGAATATGCACAATTTGTTTACGGAGTGAACTAAGAATGTCTTCTCGAATACTATTTTCTATGTTGCTTTACAAATTCAGATGTTGGCTATTTTCAACGAATAAGCTAAATTTTTTTTTAGAAACAACCAAGAATATTTTTCCGATTACTTTTTTTCTATGAGGCTAAGAAAAGTCTTATTCATGACTCTTTTATATGTTGCTTATGTACATTTACAAGAATGATTAATTATTTAATCAATTTTCATAAACAAATTCAGAGTTTGTCTATTTTTTGACGAATTGGCTCAATTTGTTTACAAAACAAAAAAGAATGTATGATGGGTCTTTCCTACATTACTTTGCAAATTTAGAATAATTATTTAAACAATTTTTATAAACATAATCAGAGTTTGGGTTTTTTTCAAGGAATAGGCTCAATTTGTTTACGAAGACAACGAAGAATATCTTTCCGATGACTGTTTTCTATCTTGCTTTGTAAATTTAAAAGAATTTTCAATTATTTGAACAACTTGGATTAAAAAATTAAGAGTTTGGCTATGTTTCAATGAATAGGCTTCATTTTTTATAGAATTGAATAAGAATATCTTTCCACTGACTGTTTGCTATAATGCTCTGCAAATTTCCAAGAATGAATCATTATTTAAACAATTTTGATAAACAAATGGAGTTTGGCTATTTTTTAAAGAATAGGCTCAATTTGTTTACGGAATCAATAAAGAATTCTTTTCAAATACCTTTTTCCTATGATACTTTGAAAATTTACAATAATTAATTATTTCAACAATTTTTATATATTCAGAACAATTTGTTTACGCAATCAATCAAAAATGTGTTTTCAAATAACGCTTTCCTATGTATGATAATTTGAAAATTTACAACAATTATTAATTATTCAAACAATGTTTATCAACATATCCGGAGCTTGGCTATTTTTCAAGGAGTAGGCTCAATTTTTTTACAGAATTAACTAAGAATATCATTCCGATGACTTTTTTAATGATAATTTGCAAATTTCCAAGAACTATTACTTATTTAAACAATTTTCATAAACAAATTAGGAGCTCGGCCATTTTTCAACAAATAGGATCAATTAGTTCAGGGTATCAAGAAAGAATTTAATTCCACTAACTATTTTCTACGATACTTTGCAAATATACAATAATTATTAATTATTAATCTTCTTGGTTCATTTTAGCTGATAATTCATATTTCTGGTTTTAAATTCAACTATTCCAGTTAAAGATATACAATTAAAAATTAATTTTCAAACGAGAAAAAAAAACGAATTTCCAACTGAAATTATGAATCTTCAACTAAAAAATTAACCTTTCCAGAAAGTAGTTCAACTTTGAACCAAGGAGTTGAATTTTCATAAAAACTTTTAAAAACCCTCAAAATATGAATTTTCAACGAAAAATTTAATACTTATTTCAACAACAAATAATTTTTTTAAAATAAAAAAACAGTTGGATTTAACCAAAAAAGATTAATTGTCAACCAAAAAGGGTATTTTTCTACCAAAAAAAGACGAATTTTCAAGAAAATATATTCTCAACCAATTAGTTGAATTTTCAATTAGAAAAGATCATTTTTCAATTAAAAATGTAAAGTTTCAATCAAAAATGGAATAGTTACATTTTCAATTAAAAAAAGTTAATTCCTAATAATAAAAAAACTAATTTTCTACAAAACAGTTTAAATTTGTACTAAATAGTTGAATTTTCTGCAAAATAGTTGAATTTTGAAGCGAAAATGACGAATTTTCAATAAAAAAATCAATTTCCAACCAATTTAGTTTAATTTTCAGATGAAATAATTAATTTTAACCAAAGAAAAAGACGAATTTTCAACTAAAATTATGAATCTTCAACTAAAAAAATTAAATTTCAAAAATGTATTTCAACTTTCAACTGAGGAGTTGAATTTTCAACCTAAAAATATGAATTTTCAATGAAAAATGTAATAGTTGATATTTCAAGAAAAAAATAATTCAATTAAAAATAAAAAACAGTTGGATTTAACGAACAAAAGCGAATTTTCTAACAAAATAGTTGAACCAAAAAATCGAAATTTCAACAAATTACATAAATTTTCAACTAAGGACAAATTTAAAAAAATGAATTAATTCAATTTTTAACTAAAAAATATAAATTTACAATAAAAAACAGAATAGTTACATTTTTAGTTTAAAAAATCATTTTTAACCAAAAAAAAAAAAACGAATTTTCTTCAAAATAGTTACATTTTCACCGGTATAGTTCTGTTTTCAACCAAAAAGATGATTTTTCAAGCAAGAAGATTAATTTTGAAACAAGACTCTTAATTTTGTACAAAAAAAACAACAAATAGTTAAATCTTCAGGTAAAAAAAATTAATTTTCAACCAAAAAACGACTTTTTAACAAAATAGTTGAATTTTGAAGCAAAAAGATAAATTTTAAAATAAAAAGGATAAATTTTCAACTGAAAATAGAATAGTTAAATTTTCAGTTAAAGAAACTAATTTTCAAGCGTAATAAAACAAATTCAAAAATATGAGTTTTCAAGCAAGAACGTTAATTCTCTACCATATAAGACTATTCTGCGACAAAATACATGAATGTAGAATCAAATAGTTGAATTTTTAACTAAAAAAATTTATTTTCAACCAAAAATAAAGGAATTTTCAATGCAAGAATTAAATTTTTCACCAATATTGTTCAATTTTTATCCAAAAAGATGAATTTTCAAGCAAGAAGAATAATTTCATAACAAGAAGACGAATTTTTAACCAAAAAAATGAATTGTTAATCAAATAGTTGAGATTTCAACAAAATTGTTCAGTTTGAAACCAAAAAGATGAACTTTGAAGGAAGAATTTTAATTTGCTAAAAAACGAAATTTCAACTAAGAAAAACAAATTGTCACCCATAATGAACTAGTTAAATTTTTAGGTAAAAGAATTAATTCGAAACCAAAAAACGATTTTTCAACAAAATAGTTTACATTTTCAACCAAAAGGATTAATATTTAACTAAAAGCAAGAATATTTAACCAGAAAAATCAGCTTTTAACAAAGTAGTAGAATTTTCAACTAAAAAAAAAATACATTTTAACTAAAAATGGAATATTTATATTTTCAGTTAAAAAAAATAATTTGAAAAAAGAACAATTTTCAAGAATATTGTTAAATTGTAAATTAAATAAGTGAATTGTCAACCGAAATAGTTGAATTTTCAAAAAAAAAAAAAACACTTTTTAACAAAATTGCTTAGAAAATTAATTTTCAACCAAAGTAGAACGAATTTTCAACCAAAAATATGAGTTATCAAGCAAGAAGATTAATTTTCTACTAAAAAGGCTAATTTGTTACAAAATACTTGAATGTAAAATCAAATGGTTGAATTTTTAACTAAAAAAATTGATTTTCAACCAAAGAAAGGAATTTTTAACACAAAAGTTAAATTTTTCACCAATATATTTCAATTTTTAATCAATAAGATAAAATATCAAATAAGAATAATTTCCTAACAAAAGGACGAATTTTTAACAACAACAAAAAACGAATTTTTAACCAAATAGTTAAATTTTCAACAAAATATTTATTTTTGAACCAAAAAGATGAATTTTTGTGCTAAAAATGAACTAATAAAAATAAAAAAAATAAACCAATAAAAAAAAATTTTAAACCAAAGAAATAAATTTTCTACCAAAATAGCTAAATTTTCAATCTAAAAAGACGAGTTTTCAGCAAAACAGTCGCATTTTCAAACAAAAAAAAAATCACTTTTTAACAAAACTGTGGAATTTCCTGCAAAGTAGATTAATTTTTAACCAAATAGTTGTTTTTTCAGCCAAATGAATTTTCAACGAAGAAAGTTAATTTTCTACCAAAAAATACTAATTTTTAACAAAATTACATGAATTTAGAATTAATTATGTAGTTTACTTTTCAATTAAAAAAGATAAGTTTACAAAATTTAAAAAAATGGAATAGTTAACTTTTCAGTTGAAAAACATTATATTTCTACCAAAAAAAAAATTAATTTTCAACACAATAGTTAAATTTTTCACCAATTTAGTTCAATTTTTAACCAAAATGATTAATTTTCAACCAAGAAAAATAATATACTAACAAGACGAATTTTTAAAAATAAAAAAGTACATTTTTAACCAAATAGTTGAATTTTCAACAAAATAGTTCAGTTTATAAACAAAAAGATGAATTTTGCAGCAAGAATATTAATTTTCTACAAAACAAAAAAATTATGAAATTTCAACGAAGTGCATGAATTTTCAACTAAGAAAGCCAATTTTCCACAAAAAATGAAATAGTTAATTTTTTAGTTAAAAAAATTAATTCTGAACCGAAATACGATTTTTTAACATAGTAGTTTAAATTTTCCAACAAAAACATAAATTTTCAACTAAAATGAAGAATCTTCAACCAGAAAAATGAGTTTTTAACAAATTTGTAGAATTTTAAACAAAAAAAAAACAAAAAACAGTTTTCAACAATATTGTTAAATTTTCAACCAAAGAAATGAAATTTTTACCAAAAAAGTTGAATATTTAACCTTAGAAAATAAACTTTCAGCAAAAAAAGTTGAATTTTACGAGCAAAAAATCACTTTTAAACAAAAATGTTGAATTTTCTGCAAAGTAGATTATTTTTTCACTAAGTAGGTGAATTTTCAACGAAAATCATGCATTTTCTACCGAAAATTACGAATGCTTAACAAAATACATGACATTTTTACTAAAAAATATAAATTTTCAATCAAAAAGATCAAATTTCAAGCAAGAATAATAATTTTCTAACAAAATCAGGAATTTTCAGTGATTAATTTTTAACCAAAAAGTTGCATTTTAAACGAAGAAGATTAATTTTCTACCAAAAAAATAGGAATGCTTAACAAAATATATGACATTTTTACTAAAAAATATCAATTTTCCACAAAAAAAAAGAGTTTTCAACTAAAATCAAGAATCTACAACCAGAAAAATGAGTTTTTAACAAAGTTGTAGAATTTTCAACTAAAAATAGATTAGTTAAATTTTCAGTTAAAAAAATTAATTCTAAACCAAAAAAAAACAAACAATTTTCAACAATATTGTCAAATTTTCAACCAAAGAAATGATTTTTCGACCAAAATAGTTGAGTTTTCAAACCAAAAAATCACTTTAACAAAAATTTTGAATTTCCTTCTGAGTAAGTATTTTTAACCAAATAGTTGAATTTTCAACTAAAACCATGAATTTTAAACGAAGAAGAATAATCTTTAACCGAAATGGACGACTGTTTAACAAAATACATGACATTTTTACTAAAAAGTATAAATTTTTAACCAAAGAGATAAAATTTCAAGCAAGAATAATAATTGCCTAACAAAAAAGACGAGTTTTTAACTGAAAAAAATTGAATTTTCAACCAAATAGTTGAATTTTCAACAAAGTCAAGAATCTTCAATCAGAAAAATGAGTTTTTAACAAAGATGTAGAATTTTCAACTGAAAATGGACTAGTTAAATTTTCAGTGAAAAAAATTAATTTTAAAGCAATAAAAAAAAAAACAATTTTCAAGCAAAGAAATTAATTTTCTACCAAAATAGTTAATTTTTCAACATAAAAAAATGAATTTTTAGCAAAACAGTTGAATTTAATTTTAAACAAAAAAAAAAGAATTTTCAACAATATTGTTAAATTTTCAACCAAAGAAATTATTTTTCTACCAAAATAGTTGAGTTTTCAAACAAATAATCACTTTAACAAATCTGTTGAATTTCCTGCTAAGTAAATTTATTTTTAACCAAATAGTGGAATTTTCAACTAAAACCATGAATTTTAAACGAAGAAGATTAATTTTCTACCGAAATGGACGAATGTTTAACAAAATAAATGAAATTTCTACTAAAAAAGATAACGTTTTAACCAAAAATGAAATAGTTAAATTTTAAGTTTCTTATCGAACAAAACAAGAAACAAATTTTCAAGAAAAAGTTCAAAACTATTTGGATTACCCATTTAAATTACTCAGAATTACCCAGATTACTCTGGATTACATTTTAATTATTTGGATTACTTAAATTACTTCGAATTAACGGGATGCACGGTGACTTTGTGAAGCTCTCCACCTGGGGTGATTGCTAAGTTTACCACCTGAATTCCTCAATATCTGGTAGTAAAAAGGGGTTAGAACCGAATGCAAGTATAAATTTGAAATTAATTTTGCAGCAAAAAATTGAGGGTGAACATCAACATCCCGATGAAAACGGAACTCAAAGTGGAGCAGGAGACTACACACAAGCATATCGAGGAGGACAGAAAATTATTAATTCAAGCGGCGATAGTGAGAATTATGAAAATGAGAAAGGTGCTCAAGCATCAGCAGCTCGTAGCTGAAGTTTTGAACCAATTAAGTACCAGGTTCAAGCCAAGAGTGCACGTAATTAAGGTAAATACTTCATTATTCCCCTTTTCCCCTTGTATTACAAAAATTCCCTAACATGGTTAAAATCAAGTATTCTTATCCATTTTCACTTTTTTCCTTTTCAATTAAAAAAATTCCTTAAAATTCCTACAATCAAGTATTTTTACCCCTTTTCTTTTCTTCCCTTAAAATAACTACGATCCCCTAAAATGCCAAAAACGAGGATTTTTTCCATTTTCCAATTATTCCCCTTATATTTGAAAAAAATCCATGTATAGAATTCCTGAAAATAAAACAAGAGTCCAACGATCAAATTTGGAAAAGCACCACAAAATGACGAAACAACGACGCTCTCTCTATCGAGGAGAGAGCGTCGTTGTTTCTTTATTTTGTGGTGGTTGGCCTAAAATGGTTAAAATCAAGAATTATTATCCATTTTCACTTTTTTCCTTTTCAATTAAAAAAATCCCTTGAAATTCCTACAATCAAGTATTTTTACCCCTTTTCTTTTTTTCCCTTAAAATAACTACGATCCCCTAAAATGCTGAAAACGAGGATTTTGACCCTTTGTCCATTTTCCAATTATTCCCCTTATATTAAAAAAAAAAATCCATATATAGAATTCCTGAAAAAAAAACAAGAATCGAACGATCAAATTTGGAAACCCACCTCAAAATGACGAAACAACGATGCTATCTTCTCGATACCTGAGATATCAGGAATCGAGGAGAGAGCGTCGTTGTTGCGTAATTTTGTGGTGGTTGTCCTAAAATGGCTAAAATCAAGAATTCTTATCCA